>JH392925.1:33858-44267 GCA_000235945.1 Homolaphlyctis polyrhiza JEL 142
TGAGTCGCTCTCAGGAACAAGGCCTATCTGTGACTGAGCGATGGATGGATCGAGTGTCAAATGGCCATGAACGGATGGATGACGCCGATTTGGGGAATGGTTGGTCGTCGTTGTTCCCTTGCTCGCGTCTTCAGTTTGACCAACCCGTTCTCAGGTGTGCAAAACCAACAGGCAGCAAGATGATATTCGCAAACTTCAAGATATGACCAGCCGCTCAGCTTCCCACGCAGGCTCTTGGTATACAGCTTCGCCAACGCAGCTCGCAGACCAACTGGATTCCTGGCTAAAATCAGCCCAGGTTTCCCCCAATCCTGCAGTTCGAGCCATCATTGCGCCGTAAGTTTACCCGACGAGCAAGCTTTTCCCGACCCTTGCCTGGTTCAGAAAGCTTACATGCTTTCTTTGCCCTCGCAGCCATGCCGGATACTCATACAGTGGCCCAGCTGCAGCGTGGGCATATGGCACAGTTGACGCCACATCCATCGAAACTGTCTTTATTCTCGGGCCAAGCCATCATGTGTATATCGATGGATGTGCCTTGACCGAATGCCTGACTTACAAAACACCCTGCGGAGACCTTGCCATCAACACCGACAGTAAGAAGGGCACTCCATATGCTTGTGCAGCTTGGAAAGCTTCATGATAGCCAACCATGTTTCTCTGCTGCATCCCTGTTTGCTTTTCCACTTGCTCAGTTGTACGTGAGCTCCATGCTACTGGCAAGTTCAAAACAATGAGCCTCAAGACAGACGAAGACGAACATAGCATCGAGATGCATCTGCCCTATGTGCACAAGATCATGTCGGCGTATGTAGTTTCCAATCCATGGGCAGTAGATTCCGTCATTATATAAGGCTTGATATACTGACTCTGCGTATCTGCTGAACTTGCATGTTCTTAGTCGCCAAGGCAAATACACGATTGTTCCTATTCTTGTTGGTGCTACTAAACCGCAGCAAGATCGCGTCTATGGCGAACTGCTCGCGCCATATCTTCGAGACCCCTCATGCCTCTTTGTTATTTCATCCGACTTTTGCCATTGGGGTCAGCGATTCCAGTATACTTATCGCATCGACACATCGACTCCGATCCACCAGTCTATTCAGACAGTTGACACAGAGGCAATGACCATCATCGAGTCGGGCGACTCTGCTGCATTTGACAAATACTTGAAACGCACAAGAAATACAATCTGTGGACGCCATCCCATCAGTCTGCTGCTCTGCGCTTTAGAGGCACTGTCAAAGCGCTCGGGGTCGTCGGATAATACATCCTATTCTCAAGCAATTGGTGGCCTTGTTGCAACAACCGATGCCGTATCCACAGAGATCCGATTCGTACATTACGCACAATCGAGCAAGGTGCTAACGGAGCGTGAAAGCTCAGTCTCTTATGCAAGTGCATTTGTTGCGATTGCCACTGCAAACTGAAAATGTCCTAGGTTCATTTTCAAAAGTATCAATGAAGCCTAAATGATTGATGTCGGCAGTTGGTTGGATGCAATCAAAGCGACGTGCCCAATCTTAAGGAAGCTGATTGGCATGGAAATGCTTCTCATCAAAGTTGCTGTGCTTGGCGGCGGGCTTGATTCGATTAGGTCCATTCGATGTCCAACTTGGAACGTGGTTGAGCAAGATACAGTGCCACAGTTAGCCCAATCGTGTCTGTGTCACAAATGGACACGTCTATTCTTGGCCTCACCTTTCCTTGAGACGCTTTGTGATCTTGGCTAGATCAAGACGCAGGTTACGAGCAATAAAGTCGCCAATATCGGTGTTTTCGTGGTTGCCATGAAGCTCCTCCTTGTTGGCCCCATAGGCATATAGGTTGACATCGACGGCCGAATGACCATGCGTTGACCAGCCGATACTTGCCCAGTTGCTGACCATGGTGCCAATGTAGTTTTCGAGCGCCTCAATGCTCTGGGTTGCGTCAGACAATAGTGCGACATCTTCGGGATTGGGGTCTGTGTTGTTGAGCCATTGGGCAAACACGGTTCCGGTGATAAACTCGCCGATATTAGGGCCCTTGTATTCTTTGATCTGACGCGCCATAAACTCGGCAGAGTGCTTGACTCCAGTCAATGCCTCAGGGAACCACTCATAAATTGGGTAGAGGGGTCCGAGTTGATGACCAACCGAGAGGCCACCAGTCTCATGGTCAGAGACGGAAATAAGCACTGTATCGGGGTTGCTGTCAACAAACTTCTTTGCAGCATTAATCGCATCGTTGTACTGGAGAATCTCGTGTACATGAGTTGCGGGATCGTTTCTGTCGTGGAGTGGTCGCAGTGAGATCAGGGTAAGATTAGCATCGAGGAATGTGTCAGTTCATCGACATAGCTAGTCCAAATAGCAATGCAACATACGTGTGACCAGCCATATCGATACGGCTGCCTTCGATCATCAAGAAGAATCCTGTATTATGTTTACGGCTAGCTGCGTGAAGAACATCCATCGCCTTGCTCGCCATTTCAACCAGAGAAGGCTCAACAGCTGGATCGCGGTCAATGTTATAAGACATGTGGTCCGGCGTGAAGAGTGCAAGGACTGGCAGAGAGCTGGACAGAGTGTTAGGAGAGCGTGGACGCTAAAGTCAGTAACTTGTGTTGCCCATTATAGGACAAGGACAATGCTTTGATCAGGGGATAGTAGCAAGAGAGCCGATTCCTTGCAGACCTTTGTTTCGCCTCGATTGAATCGAAGAACCCTCGCGTGGTTCCAATCTTCCATCCAGACTGTTCGGCCAAGCCAAGCACATCCAATCCGTCAGGTCGGCAGCTTGTGCTGCTCGTGTTTGGTATGAAATGGCACAGACCACCACCAAACATCAGATCCACACGGCGGCCAAGCGAGTAACGGCCAATCTGCTGCATGGCAATCGAGTCCTTCAGCACAACATCCAAAGTCGTCAGTCGCGGCACAAATACACAGTCCTCTCCAGCAGCATTGGCAGATGAGTGACAATAAGTGAGATGCCAGCCTACTTCATCATTACGGCTGCCGACATGGGACGAGAACGACGCAGGAGTGGCTGGATGGGGAAAGTCGATCAGCGACAGGTCAGAAACCATATCAATCAGATCAGGCAGCATGACTGACCATGGGTGATTCGAGAGGTCGCAACAAGACCAGTGAACATGCCACGCTCTTTGGCAGCCTCGAGCACAGTACCGCACGGAACACTATCCGAGTCAACTCCGATGGCACCGTTGTATGACTTGAGTCCGCACGCAAACGCGGTTGCGCCAGCAGCAGAGTCGGTGACAAAGCTTGAGGAGCTGCGGGTACGTGAGGCTCCGACTAAGCAAGGAGTCAGTATACAGCCTCGTTCGATCTACGAGACTGATATCGGGTCTCACCAAGAATTGTATCGAGTGCAAGCTGGGCTCCGATTGGGAGCTTGCCGACATACTGGTTGTAGTTACGAGCCAAGGTCTGCGATGCTGGCCCAAAGCCGTCGGATATCATCAGGATGACATTGCGAACGGGCTTTGGGCGATCTGGAAGATAGGCGCAGGTAAAAAAGAGCGTCAGTACTCCGGCTCGCAAGAGAGTCGTCCAGCTGGCTGGGTGTATCAGCATCTCTAGCCACGATGAATGCACGAGCGAAGAAGTTACCCTTGGCAAAGGCATTGGAGATACAGGTGGACAGGGCAACAGCAGCGAGCAGAGTAGCGACACCAGAGAAAAGCCAAAGCTTGGAGAAGCCGTATCGATGGCGAAGAGCTCTGCAAGAAAGGGGCTGCTGGCTGCTTGGCTGTCCTGTCTCGAGAGCGCCGAGAAGAGGCTCGTTGTCTGCGATTGCAGTCTTGTCCGTCATTGTGTTACTCTGAGATTGGTCAAAAGCTTTTCATCGCCCAAACTCCAAAATGGGGAGCTGATGGTGAATCCTCCCGACTGTCAGTCCTCTAGAGGCATCCAAAAAGTGCATCAGCAAACTGCGAAGAGAGAATGGCTGGCTGCAATGCATTTGTTTTATGCTCTCTGAATCGCAGATCTGGTTGTGAATGTGCTTCTACTTCGACTTCTGTTGCCATTGTCCATCAGCCAACAACAGCAATGGGTAGCATCTTGATAACAATGAATGAAAGGGGAAAGCAGAATAAGCAAGGCTTCATGCAATTGATTGGATTTTATTGATGGAATGGGGAGACATAGATCGATGCAAGTCGATTGAAGTTAGTCTAGTATCTGCGCCGTCATAGATCTTGGCAGCCTCGCCACACAAACTGCAACCAGCGCTCTGGACAGACATCACTTTCTGCGGATTGTCTGTGCTGCCACGCTTTTTTACCTGAGGATTTTCGTTGGTGGACGGTTTTCGACAAAGTCGGTTGCGATTTGTCTGCGACACAATACGATTCAGCATGTTCGGTCTCACATCCTCTCGCATCGCCGACTACGCGCACAAGGCAGTTGGCCTTACGCTTATTGCCTTCACAGTCGTCGGCACAGCAAACTTTGTCAGCATGATAGCCTTCAAAGTCAGGGTTGCAAAGAAGGCCGACCGCCTTTTGGCAGAAGAAACAAGTGTGAGTTTCTTGCTTCGCACTCTTCCACAGCACTTTGAAGCAACATGTACAGAGCCAGGGACGATTCCCAGGCTGCGTGTGATGTCGTGGGACGAAGGTGCTAGGTGCTAGGTGCCGAGCCTAGACTGCCAGCTGTTGCAAGTCTCTTGCAGGTCATGCGACAGCTGCCTATTCCGCCGTGGCTGACTGTTGACTGACCGATCGATCGCAATGCTCAGGATGCATAACTTCCCATATCAACAAACAACACAACACAGAATTCAATGAACAGGCGGATATGAGCAGAACTTCAAGGGAATTCTTCAATGGAAACGAATGACGGGGAGAAACAGAGGGAGGAGTAACAGTCTTATTTCTGCATCAACCATATGGCAAGCTTAATGGTGGCCGCCAGCATGTCCGCTTCTAACAACCAGTCAGTCAGTCAGTCAGTCAATCAGCCTGTCAGAAAGCCAGTTCAACGATAGTTTGCGGTTGTAACAACAATATCTTACCCTTCGATCTTGTATCCAATTACGCTGCCACGGCCAATCATCTCGCCAACGAGGAAGAAGCCATAGATCTTGATGCCTTCAGCGACGAAGCCAGCAGTCTGGCCAATTGTAACCTTCTTCCACTCGCCGTTCTGCAGTGCCTTGAAGAATTTGGCGATACCCTCCTGGGCCTCAGCGACGTTGGGTGCAGATGTCATGCGCTGGTGTGTTGCGACCTGCGACACAAACTGGATCGACACCTGCGATGCATACACAGTTGCGTTCCAGAGAGCTTTGGTTGCCAGACGATGTTGATAGGAAGTAGAGTCAGTACACAAGTCGCCTCAACAGCGGCAGAATTTCTGCTGATTGCCGAATAATGCATCTGCCACTCCATCGCGTTTGTGTGTGTCTGTCTGCTGTGGCGCTTCATGTGCAACTATTGTGTGTCTGTTGCTGAGCAGCCATACCGAGCAGCCAGCAAGGCAGACGGCAGAGCACTCGGTTGCCGTCGATTGTCTTTTCCTTCTCTCGTCATGGGTCGGTTGGCAAAGAGAGACAGAGGCCAGTGCGCGACGCCATGCCCGGCAAGCCAGAACGAGAGGGCAGAGCGCCAAGTGACTATCAATGGCTGCCACGCTTATGGCTCGATTGAGATTGCTGTTACTATTGCGGCCTCTCTGCCGCCAGCCAGCCAGACTGCCCTGTCGCAGCTTGCTATTGTTGCACGCTGCACCAAGATCCCTCATCGTCTTGCTGCGACGCACTTTGACACACACAGACAGACAGACAGACAGGCGCAACGATGGCGGGCTCTCCCCCAAAAGCAGAAATAAACTACCTTGGATGCGGGAGGGAGCGGGTGCAGCGGGCTTCGCCTGAGCAGCAGCCTCGGTCGAGGCAAAGCGGCGAGCCGACAGCTGCGAAATGGTACGAGCAACGAATCGCATTTTTGTATTGCATCGAGTATTTTCCCAGCCTCCATGTTTATGGAATTTGGATTCCTGAGGGCGCTGCACGCGGATCTCGACAAAAGCCCATTGGTCTTCATTGGTGGTTTGTGTTGTGCTATGCAGCACTGCCATCGAGTTCAAGCCGTCTCTCAACCATGTTGCGAACTACGCTCTGTCGTGGAATGCCAGAAGTCCGTTTAACGGCCTCGTAGAGCCTATCAATCCACTCTTGGCCGCGATGCAATCGCAGACTGAGAGCACAATCAAATGCTGCCTTGCGCGTTGCAGACTTTTTCGAATCCAGCGCCTACATTTCATCCAGATATGCAGCATTGGCGAGGGACAGATCACCAGTCAGCCAATAGTCTCCGCCTTTGTCCAGCATTTGAAAACACTAAACTGACCTTTGCAAGGTGGTCAATCAGATTCTGCTCCTCGTCACTACCGGCCATCAGAATAGTGTCGTTTGCCGCTTCAATAATCCGCTCAAGCATCTCAAAGCATATACGATGACCTAACCCGCTGAAAGTGCAGACTGGATTGCTGCAAGTCGCTGGTTAGGAGGTATCTTAAGCTCGTATGCTCGCAAGACAGTATCCATCTCCATCGCTATCTCAAGCAGCTCTTCTGCAGAATACTGCTCGCGTAGTGTCGGTTTGCTTACGATGTCAGTAAAGTGAAGCATGTTTTGCCAATGCTATCAGACAGCCAAGAGTGGCTCAAGCGAAGCCGTCACTTACACCAGACGCAGTCTCGCACTGCAAAACGGTCAAAAAGATATCCCTTGCGTGTTCCTGGATCATCTCGCTCTGGTTGATCACCAGCTCCTTCAGAAGCACCAGGCAGTTCTTTATGCTTTGTGCTGTGCACCTCGGGTTGCGCATACTTTCGAGCACAACTTGAAGCATAGTTTCAGCATGAGGTTCCCAAAGCGAGCTGCGTCGTTTACGAGATGCCTGGACAAGAATTTCGACTCGACTCGCACGCGTGGGGTCGCTGTGCGGATTGCCAGCACCCTGTTGAAGAAACTGAAAGTCACTAAGGCGATCCTCATCGGAGAAGAGCACTTGGCGAAGCGTGTCAGGTTCTACAAGCGTTTCCTCGCTCACTGTCGTTCGTTGGTCATGAGGGATAGACATCAGCATGCCTGATACGCTGGCCCTCCGACTGCTGGTGCTGCTATCATTATTGCTGTTGTTGCTGTTGTTGTTGTTGCTGTTGTTGGTTTTTGTAAACCATAATGGAACGGTTTGTGGCTGCGGTGCGCTTCCAATGATGGCAGCCGGTGCAGACTGATGCTTCTGGCCGGATGTCGATGGCGAAGCAGGGTATGATGGGTAAGAGTCGTTTGAAGGTACAGTTGCGGTTGGAGGATCTACAAGTGTTCACGTAGCAATATCATGTCAGGAGCAAATCATAGAACAAACAAAGAGCAAGCAGCGAACTGTAAATTGCCAAAAATGGACAAACTGACAAGCAGTGGCCATAGGAGTCTTTTGTGTATCTGAAAACGGATCATCTGATTGGTGATTCCGTCGAGGAGAGGACGGGTGTCCCGTTTCGTCGAAATCGCTCTTGTGGATCCACAACTGACGAGGTTGTGCATCCGAAGGCGACATGTTACCAGAGTCTGAGAAACTAGTGCTCGAGGTTCGTCGCGTCGTACCAACTGATAGTCTTGCAGCAGCACTCGCGTTTTCAGCAGCCAAATCCTCTGTACTCTATGTAAGTTGTGCGATGGCAGGCGCTCAGACAGTTAGGTGACCCAGCCTGCAGTGAAAGCGAGCAGAGGACCAAATCAAACCACAACCAAACCTTGAAAAAGGCCGACGATCTTGTTGGGGATACAAACTCTTTGGATGGTTTACGTGCGGACACCTTTGGTGATACATTGGCATACGATTTGATCTTGCCAGTTGGCGATATAGCAGGCGAGGTTGGGCGAGATAAGCGGACAGGCTTGATAGTCAAATCAGCTTGGTTAGAGGACTTTGATTTGCGTCCATGATATAGAGGCAGCTAGGGTAGAGGCAGTGGTAAAACACAAAGATGGCGAGAAAGCTATACCTTGGTACCCAGAGCCAAAACACTTTTGTTAGTTTCAAGGTCGACCTCAAATAGTGTATTCATGGCTTTCTTGTCGGATCCACGCACGCCTGCATACGCCATCCAAAAATTCGATCCCATAACATCGCATACAAGCTGTACGATATATTTGAGCGATCTGTTGATAAAAGGATCGGTGTCGGTGGCAAGCGGCGCAAGACGACTAATAAGAAGCTTAAGATCTGACTCCAGTATGTGTATATATCCGCGTTAGCAAGCAGAATTCAAAATCAAGCCTGCTTTTGATTAAGCAAAAGCCTCACAAGCACCCACTTGCTGGCTTGGACAAAAACTGTTCCCACTGCGGTCGCGAAATGCCTTCTGAAAGAAACCCAAGACATCCGGTGCGGACACGTATATTCATGGAATATTCTGGATTGTGGAGCGCTTGTGCGATGGCCTCGCACAGCGCATCGCCTGAATAGGACACACGAAGCAGCTCTATGATCGACTGAGTCAATTCACCTATGCCATGCTTGTTTTTCTGGGATGAGTTGAAGTGGATGCTCATAATTTTTGGAACAAGGTGTTCAAGAATACTAAGCGGAATGTCGGTTGCCAATCTGATTAGATCATGCGCAGCTTGTAAAGCGACATGAACAACGCGATAGTGTGCATCCGAAAGTCCTGCTAAGATGATCTCAGCGGGCTTTTGAAGACCGCGACTGCGAAAATCAGCGGGCACATATCCTGCATCACTTGCTATTTCGTTTTGATAGCTGATAAAGTTGGCAACAGACTGCAACGCATTGTAACGAGTGAGCCACTCTGAGTGTTTCATGTCTGCTTTGAGTCGTGCATAGTCAAGCTGGGCATCTCGATGGCCCGACTGCTGCTGGCCGTACTGCTGATCTTGGCTGTGAGATGAGGCGACAGACTCTGATCGTACGCCATCCATTGACGATGAAGAAACTGAAGAGACTGTCATGGCACTACCACGGCGCGATCGAGCGTCAGACATTGGAATGGAAATCGTTGGCTGGCTTGCGCGTGATGTTGATGTGTTGCGAGAGTGTGCTGCTGTGTTGCCTGTGTTTCCACCAGCGGAGTCAAAAGACGCTCGCGTGCTCAGAGCTGGACGTGGATCGATCGCCATAGAAGTTGGACGAGCAGGCATGGTTGAAACACGTGTTGGCTTGAGTTTGTTGCGCACTGGTGCAGCTGTTGTAGCGGCTACTGGTGCGCCAGCTGGAGCTACAGCAGATACAGGTTTATCCTGGCGTACAATGCGCTGAGCACCACCCAACTGCTCTGACAGGTGTGTCATGCGCGCTTGCCCAGCACGGTTGCTCTCGAGATGGGGTTGTTCGGCTGCTGTTGTGAGAACACGAGCAGGGGCACCCAGCGGTTTGCGTGGTACAAGGTATGCAGATGATGATCCGACGCTTGCGCCAGTAGCAGAGCTCGACCAAGCAGGAGCCGACGTTGGCAGTCGTGATATTGAAGGTGCTGGAATGACTACTGGAACCGAAGGCACAAAGGTTTCGCGCGACGCGGCATCTGATCCGACAGAATCATCGGCCAGGCCATTGACGCTATCGTTGCTACTACCTGGATGATGCTTGAAGACTGCTTTGGCTTTTGCAATCGCGCGAATGGGTTTAGAGCTTTCCATTCGGATATATTTGCGAGCTGTATCTGGTAGACGCTCGACAAAGCTTGTTGTGCATAAGGCGGCCAAAACCACAAGTTAGCTACAAGGATGAAGCATAGAAATGCACAATCCAGACTCAATAGAACGCTTACCGATCAACACGATCAGGAAACTTGGCGCGATAGACATCGAACATGGATCTTGCCAGATCGCGAACCTCGTTTGTGGAGTCTACAACGCCATCGCGCACAACAGTTTCGATTATCTCGACTTGGTTTCCCAGCCGCTGCGGCGAGTTGACGTCGAGCAGCAATTTGAGAGACTCCATAGCAGCAATACGCATGGTTTTGCTTGGGTTTTTGGTCGCCTCGGCGAGCGATGGAGCCAAAGTTGGCAGGCCGGCGCACTCGATGCATGTCTTTAAAGCCATGGAAGCAGAGGCGACAAAGACCTTGTTGGCACGTGCTGTGAGGAGGATCACAGACGGCAAGATAGTGGACGACAGTGTCTCAAAACGCTCCCGCAGGTTCTTCGCCAGCTCCTCGACAAGCGTCATGGCAGTGCGGGCCAGGCGGGTTCGATCGGTGCACAGCTGGGAGGGAGAGGACTGCGTCAGCAGAGGCGGCGAGGGCATCCAACATCCAGGCGAGCAAGAGACAAGGATCAACACACCGAGTTGACAATAGCCGTCTTCATGCGAGTCTTGATCGTGGTAGCGAAGCCAGGCAGCTGTGCCGAGCCGCGAACGA
>JH392925.1:63766-79846 GCA_000235945.1 Homolaphlyctis polyrhiza JEL 142
ACTCCTCTCTCTCTCTCTCTCTCTCTCTCTGTCAGTCCATCGATCCTTCCTTCTTCCTCGTGCTTTGTGCTTTGTGCTTTGTGCTTTGTGCTCACAACTTTTTTCTTTCTCGCTCTCCATCTATTATGACCATACCAACAACGTCGCCGCTCAGCCGGATGTTGTGCGCAAGCAGGCTCTGCGCTACCTGGCTGCCGACTATGAAGATACATATGCGCTTACTCCTGAGCCACTGCTCCTGGTGATTGCCCGCGTCATCCTGATCGACTCCTTAGCACTGCTTGATGCTGTTCCTGTGAGTGATTCTCGCCTTTCGCTCTCATCGTTGCTCTTGCTGGATACTTGGTCGATGCTTGCTGACCATCCTGTGTGGCCATCTTGAATCTGGATCCATGACTGTGGCCATTGCTTCATACGCTGCAGACAGCATGTTGGTGGGCCAGTCGCTGCGCCTTCGTCCAGCAGCGCATCATCGACAACCACGCCATCTCGCTGCAGGACACCATCATCGATAACTTGGATAAAGGTGCGCCGAGTCCATGATATCTGCTGTGATCTGCCGTGATCTGCTGTGTGCTGCTCTGCTGTGTGCTGTGCTCGGGACTGAAGTTGCATCCATTGCTTCCATTGCTCCATCCAGTCCACAGTCTGCTCCCTGATATCGACACAGAACGCGACATTGTCACACGCTTCCACATCGAATATGGTCTAGTGCATCACTACTATGGCCATGACAAAAAAGCTGTTGTAAGTTGCTGCTCTGCACGATATCATCATCGTCATCGTCATCATCATCATGATTACCCGGATGATCACTCGTGGCGATGGGTCTACGCACAAACTTGCTTACTGGAACTTGCACTCGATGTTTCCAGGCATGCTTCACAGAGGCCCAAAAAGCAAGTCAGTTGGAATGGAATCTCACAGGAGCTCTTGGCAGGCGCACAAAGTTCCAGACATTCGATGTCTCTCAGCTGCTTGTGGTTGCAAAGTCGCGCCAGAACGCCGACCAGCCAGAGCAGCCAGCATCTGAGAGCACTGCCGCTGCTCCTGCTGCTCCTGCTGCTCCGACTCCAGAGTCTTTGGCGCTTAACGACGACACTCTCTTGGAAAAGATGGCAATCTCTGACCCAACAATCAAGCAAGGCAACCTCAGCGTGATTGATCAAGCAATCCTGCTTGCATTCTGGTTTGTGCACGCCGCATACAAATGCACCATCCCACGCAGCTGCTGACACTGGCGTTGGCAGTCTCAATGTCAAGAACACAAATCCAATGCATGGCCTGACGATCGAAGAGATGCTTCCATACGTTTCGGTGAGTCTAGATTCCAAGCAGTCATGACCCAAAACCCTTCTGCCCTTAGCTTACCCATGCATATTCCATCTGTGGCATCCAGCGTGTTCTTGAGAATCCCAACAACTGGATGGTTCATACTATGGGCCTGCTACTGCGCTCGCGTCTCGAGAGCGGCAAATCTCGCACAGTCGAACGTGCTGCGCTGCAGCTCAATGCTCTTGTTGATCAGTTTCCACTCGAAGAATCGCCAGTGGCCGAACGCATGCTGCACATCTTTTCGATCTTGATGCCGCCTAAATGGGAACTGGAGGTGATTTGATGCTCTTTCATGCCAGCCTTCTCTTTGATTCAGCTTCATTAGTATCACAACTGCAAGTATCTTGGATGTCGTGTGAGGCCGCAGATGCACTACAGTGCAACTGCACTCCCAGCCACTCTTGTAGGCCCTGGTGGTGTTTTATCACTGGACCTACTATGCGATATCCAAAGTTACGGCTAATGGCTGCTGGCACTTGTGCCTATGGCTATTAGCTGGCTTGCTACATTAATGCATGGGATCATAGTACACTCGAGTCCTCAAGTTACACCTTGGCTCGTGTGCCTCCAAAACCCACAACACATTTATCCACCACCCTGTTCATTTGACCTCTTTGTCCTTTGCTTTTGTTTGCATGCGATGTCTGACTTGCTTTGCCTAATATCAAACTACTGCCGCTGTAGCGCGAACTCGGAGAGCGGTTCGCCGGTCTTGGTGCGATCCGCTCTGCACTTCAGATATTTGAGCGTCTTGAGATGTGGGAGGAAGTCGTTTCATGCCACCAAATGCTCGAGGAAACCCAAAAGGTTGTATTCAAACTCTTGTCATGCACTTGCCCGACTTACTGACATGATGTTCTCGCTATTGTGTGGCTTGTGCTAGGCCGATGCCATTGTGTGCAATCTTTTGAAAGAAACGCCTGATTCGCCCAAGCTCTTGTGTTTGCTTGGCGACATCCGCAACGAGATTGAGCATTACGAAAAAGCCTGGGAGGTCTCTGGAAACCGATATTCGCGTGCGATGCGATCTTTGGGTTCACACTATTTCAAAAAGCAGGATATGCGCCGTTCTGTTGACTGCTATCGACTTGCACTGAACATCAATCCGCTATTTGAGAATTCGTGGTTCATGATGGGATGTGGTGCTCTCCACATTGAGGACTTTGACACAGCAGCGACTGCATTCAATCGCGTGACTGTTCTAAACCCCGAGGTAAGACTGAAACCATTGGTATCGATGCATAATCACTCAAGAATATCAGTCATGCTCACTGGCTCTTACTTTTAGAACGGCGAAGCTTGGAATAACCTTGCCTCTGTCTACATCAAGCAGCGCCGGCTGTAAGTGTACTTGCACGATAGCTTTTGATTGTAGAATATAGACGTACTTACAAGCCTCATGTTGCGTGACCATTGTTATGTGCAATCACAGACGCGAAGCATTCAACTGCCTTCGCGAATCGCTTCGGCATAATTTTGAGACCTCGAACATCTGGGAGAACTATTTGTTTGTTTCGGTTGACATTGGAGAGTTTTCAGAATCCATCAGATCTTTTGAGCGCATTCTAGAGATTCGCGGTGATAGATCCGAATCCAAAGGCGCCGTAATTGACTTGGAAGTGCTTGATATTGTATCACTAGCGGTCATCAACAATCAGCTGGATGCACAGGGCGAACCCTCATCGTACCTGGCGCCAAAACTAGCAAAGCTTCTTGATGCTGCCACGAGCAAGCTGAGCTCACCACGTCTGTTTTCCATTTGCGCACGGTTTGAACAGTTCCGCGAACACTATCGTCGCGCCTTGGACTATTACCAAAAAGCATTCCGAGCAGTCCTTCACCATCCTGATCTGAGCACCGACGAAACCGTCTTCAAACAGCTGGTTGAATACACAATGCAACTGGTTCGTGCATTTGCTGAGCTCGGCCCTTTGCAAGAAGAGGTCCGTGTCGGCGGATCTGTCGAGCCTGTCTGTAAGGACTGGGCTTATCAAACACGACAGGCTCTCAAATCTGTTGTGGGACGCACAAAGGAAACTTATGATGGCACTGAAGACTACGACAAACTTGTTGAGCAACTACAGGCTGCCAAATCACTCTAATTGAACACTCATTCATATACGCTTCTGTTTGTTACTTGGTTGCAGTACAGGATGGCCATGTGTTATTGAACTTGCTGCATTTACTACTATTGATACTACTATTGATACGCTGGTTTATTCCTCTTCAGTCAACCCGAAGCTTCAACTTGGTGCACACATCCAATCCGCGATACCCATCGCTGATCAGCATGATATCAAACTCATAGTCGCCAGTTTGTGTGGGTGCCTCAAAAGAAAGCGCAGCATGGAGCATTCTGTCGCCAGAGATTTTCAATGGCTGTCTAGCAGCCTCTGCATCGTTATTAGTTTTGTCCTTGCCACGGTCGCTCATGGGAGCGATGCGCTTGAGTGCCAACAGATCGTTGTGCGCACGGTCGCCAAGAACTGCCCACCAGCTTTCTGTTTGGGGTTTCGGGAACTTTGGCGAATGGATCTGGAACATGCCCTGGTTGTCGCGATAGGGTCGATAAGGACGCAGCCGCTCGAGTTTCAGTTGTAGTGTGTAAACACCTCCTGGTGCGACGATCCAGCGATCGGCGTCGTTGGGGTTGGCAGCTGCGTATGATGAGCCATCTGGGTTCTTTTTGCCGGCGAGTGACATGGCGTTTTCGACTTCGTGGTGAATGCTCATGATGGGTAGATTAGACACTACATTGACAATATCGCGTCGCTCAGAGTTTGACAGATCGGGGACGGCAGCAAGAGTGGCTTCCAGATCGGCGAGCGGGAGACGTGCCAGAGTCGCAAGGTCTGTAATGGGCTCGCCAGCGTGCTTGAGAGACATAATGCTCTCGTTGGTGAGATGGGGTAGAGTCAGTAGGGGAGAGTCTGTGGTCCATCTTGCCTGTTTGAGACACTGAAGCAGCGATGTGAGACCAAGCGTCGTCTCAAAGAATCCCTGGAGAACAGCAACATCGATCATGGCCTGCACAACACGCACGGCTTGGTCAAGCACAGAGATTGTGTCGGTATGATAGTCTGCGCATGGAAGCTGCTGCAAGCGGTCCATGTGAGCTTGCAAAAGGAAAATGCCTTGAGATGCGGACTGTCATAGGTAGCAGTGCCTGCCAAGTTATCAAAGTCGGACCGAGCACCACGAGGAATGCGAGCAGAGTATCGCATGTGTTGCTCAAAGGCCATGTTTTTCTGGTCTTCGTTGTGGCGAACTGGAAACTCTTCATACTCGGCAACATCTGTGAGCAGTCGCAACAACGAAGAGAAGTTTCCATCTGGATATTGTCCTAGTGATTCATCGCCGACAGCAATGTAGTTGCGCACAAGTCTGCTCTTGATGATACCAATGGTCTTGTACCTGAGATAGTAAAACGACGCAATGCTGCCAAAACTCGTCGGTCTGACGTCAAAATCATCGTGTATCGTGATGCAGTCGGCTTTCGAGAGCGCTTCAAATGTATCCTCGATCAAGTTTGACAGGTATACATTGGTTGCATAATCGGACGAATCTTCGGAACCATAGTATGTTGGGTTCTGTAAAACACGATATGCAAATGCAGATACAAAGAGTGAGAGAGAGAGAGATCACATCGCATCAGCAAAAGTCATCGAACCCAACAAACATGCCCAAAAGCGTGTCAAAACAGCATCTTACCATGCGCACACGGCGATATAGATAGGTCCACGTAAGATAGTCCATAGCATCCTGCTTAGATTTGATAGTACCAGCAGCCACTTCGGCATTGAAGTGGTCATGTAGCGTGCTGTGAAGACTGCTCTCGACAGGGAACGGTTCATGCAAAAACTTTTTGTAAAAGTTCTTTTTGGTGTCCTGGACAAGGATCACTGCAACACCGCTGTTGTCGAACTGGGGTCGTCCAGCTCGGCCCATCATTTGGAGCACATCCGTGATTGGGAAATCAACATATCCCTTGATTTTGGCATCGTAGAACTCTGTGCCTTTGATGACTACTAGATGGGCCGGGAAATTGACTCCCCACGCAAGGGTGCTGGTAGCAACAAGAATCTGGATCTTGCCATTGATGAACAGCTCTTCTGACAGTTTGCGATCTGACTCGATCAGACCGGCATGGTGAAGCCCAATGCCAAACGGCAGTGCAAGCTTGAGCGACTGGTCCTTGACATTGGTAATCAGCAGGTCGATTTCCTCTTCGGGCATGTGCAGGAAGCGGCGAGACTTGTCGTCATTGGCACAGAATGAAATCAGATCCTGCGCCGTCAATCGTGTTTGGCGACGCGAAGACACAAATACAATCACGGGCTTTGCTGGTGAATGTGTCATAATTGCGTGATATGTCGGCTTGTTCATCGAGATCATACGCGGGCAGTCTAAGCCATATGTAAATAGTTATATGCAGACAGAGACAATCAGTCAAACTAGCAGCCACAATCATACAATGCTTGAAGAGGCCAAATAAAGTAGAGACGTACAGTGCTTTCCAGGGTAACCCTCAATATAGATCTCGAGCGGCACAGGTCGCACAGAATGCCGGAAGTTGAAGAGCCCCACATTGCCGATGCCGAGCCAGTCGCCAAGATCAGTTGCGTTTGCAAGAGCAGTGCTCAGACCGACAATGCGAATGTGCTTGCCAGTACGCGCAGAGATGTATTTCATGCGCGATACAATGACTTCCAGAATAGGGCCACGATCGCCGCCAAGCAGATGAATCTCATCAATGATAACAAGCGAGACGTCGGTCACGTACTTGCGTGTTTGCCAGCCACGACTGACACCGTCCCATTTCTCGGGTGTGGTTACTATGATGTCGGCGTTTTGAATCGTTGCGAGATCAGGCGTCACATCGCCTGTCAGCTCGACCAGGTTACGACCCATCGCAAACATGAGTCTCGCTCGCCAGTCCTGGACTCGCTCGCGCACAAGTGCCTTGAGCGGTGCAATATAGACTACTTTGGATCTTGGGAACTCGCGGAAAGCCGACCACAGCGCGAGCTCTGCAGCAACAGTTTTTCCTATAGCCCATCAATCATCAGTTATACTGGCATCAACTGGGAAATGCAAAAAAAGGCGTCATGCTCGTTTGATGATTACCTGATCCTGTTGGAGCACCGATAAGTGCATTAGCCCGCGTGTGATACAGCGTGTGGAAGATCTGTGTCTGAACCGGGTTAAAGAACTGGAAGCGACCATGACAGATGTGTTCCAACACTGGGTCTGCCAGTGCGCTGAGTGGAAGTGGCTGTAAATCAAGCAGGTCCGTGTGTGGAGCTCGATTGAGTTCAGGAAGAATAAGATGCTTGAACGATACTGGAATGATGTTTTCGGCGCCAATCCAGCGATCAGAGGTTGCGCGAATGTAGATCTGCGTGGGTAGGCCATCGGCAGTGGAGCTGCTGCGAGGAATCGGGATTGTGAAGCCTAGCTTCTGCGTTTCCGACATCTGGCGCCTTTGCACAATGAAATACTCGGAATACAGAATCTCTGTATTTTCAGGATCCTCGACCCATATCCACCACGGCTCAGACTTGCCATGCACGCCGTCAAACCATGTAAAGTCTGTCGGTTTTTGCATAAATCATAAGATGAGCAAAGTCATTGCAAGAATACAAGTGAATCAAGGCATCTACAAATGACCATCGAGAGCCTACCAGGGGTAATCTCAAGAGTGACGCGAAGCACTGTGCGAGTGATTGGCGCAATGCTTGCTTCGAGTTGCAGCATCGGAAACTGCTTGACGCATCGATATATTGTATCACCCATTCGATGATGGCGTGCAAGATCGCCCAGTTCGGATGGCGTCATATCGCGCATAGCTGCGATTCCAATCTTGTCAAGTTTGGCATCGAGCTTGGTCAAGATCTCAGCAGGCAAGTCAAACTGATTGAGCGGATGCTCATATGACCACATGCGCCTGTCGACTGTTTTACAGAGCGACAGAATGACGGATGCAGTAGGACCCCAGTTGCGACTCATTGCGATCTCAAACAATGCTCGGAGAATGCGCGAAGCGTTTTGGGCGACATAGGCAGTGTCAGATACAAGTGCAAAGTCCTCAATGTAGCTGCGTGAAATGTATGCTTGCAGAAGAATGTTGGTTTTGCCGTGGTTTGTGTCAATACCACCCTGTCAATGCAATCGATACAGCAGCAAATGGGGCATTGAGTGTGAGCAGCGGCTATTGACCATGCAAGACAGGTGGTTCAGTTCGAGAGACGGAATGAACCATACCTTGACTTGGCACGAGCATTCACGCTCAAGACGCTTCATCTCAAACAGCTCCTCGTTGCGAACCTTGATGTTATCAAACTCAGTGCTCATACTCAGCATTGACAACACATCGGCCTCAGTCATGCGCGGACGCATCATTTTGTTGAAGATCTCGATCGATGCATGGCTAATGTAAAAGTTGCTCGAGATGCGGCCGAGATCTTTGGCAGTCAGGTATCCCGTCCGTTCATCGAAAATAACCATTTGGTGTTTGTGCAGAACATTTGCAGCAGTAACAAGCATATCACGCCGACGTTTCCCCAACAAAGGGTCCTGCTTGAGCTCATCCCAATCAATGCCATATATCAGTGGATTCTGACGCATGCGCACGTATAGATATGTGTAAGAGAGCCACTTGACAGCCTCGTCAAGATTTGTAACGGTGCCCAGAGAAATCTCGGCATTCAAATGATCGACAAGATTGGCAGCAAATGTCGATTCGATGGGATACTGCTGAGTCATGGATGTGACATAGTGGTTGAGTTTATCGTGCGACGTCAGAATATAGCCAACGCCGCGATCTTCGAATTGCGGACTGTAAAGCAATCGCAGGTCGATTTGGCAAATGTTAGTGATGGAGCTTGGCAGGCAAAGTGCAAACAACGAGCTTTGCCTCTTACCGGCCAGCGCGACCAAAGATTTGGAGCACATCCAGAATAGATAGGTCGACGAACGAGCCCTTTTCAGCATTGTAGACCTGTGTTCCCTTGATCACAACCGCGTATGCAGGCAGATTAACACCTATCGAATACAGGAGCAATACTTGTATTAGATACGGCAGACTAATCGTATATGAAAGCAACAAGTCGAATAACAAACCCCAAGCAAGCGTTGCTGTACAGCAGAGAACCTGTATGAAGCATCGAGTCAGATGACATAGCGTAGCTTGAATCGTATTGAGACAGTGTGCGGTGCTTAGATGGCGGCATCGCTGCATACCTTGATCAGTCCCTTTTCAAAAAGACGCTCGGTGAGTGAGCGATCGCTTCTAAGCATGCCAGCGTGGTGGATTCCAAGGCCATTGACAAACAGTTCCTTGAGCTCCTTGTTTTTAGATTTCTGAACCTCGTTCAGTTGGAAGGTGTACTGTGGGTCTTGAGAACAGTCAAACATGCCTGTGGCAATAAACCAACTATGGTGTCAATACAGCTAGATAGAGGCGCGATTTAAAACAGAGCCAAAGAACAGTAAGGCTAACCAAGGTCGTTTGCTGCGGATGCCTGTTCACGAATGTTTTGGGCAGTTTTGACGGTTTCCTTGCGAGCATGGACAAAAACCATTACTTGATGTCCATCACGCACAAGCTCAGAGACTTTGGTGTAACACAACTCGTTCATCTTGGCTATGCCCACGGTAGTGCCTGCTTTGGCCTTGACACCAATCAGATGTTGCTCAAGAGGAACAGGTCGGAATCCCGCATCAAAGAAGAACAGTCCTTGATAAGGGCTCACACTATCCAAAGAAACAGCGATATTCACGTCAGCCATTGATGACCAAAAAAGCAACTGCCCTTGGAAACCGCACAAACTTACCCAAGAAACGTTGCCACATCGACATAGTTTGGTAGTGTGGCAGAGAGACCGACAATCCGGATCAAAGACTGACTCGACTCGACAAGGCGAAGGGTACGTGCAACAATACTCTCAATAACAGCACCGCGATCTTCGTGCAACAGATGCACTTCGTCAATGATCAGTAACTTGACCTTTGACGAGAGCTCAGTGTCGCCAACGCTTTTTCTTGTCACGACATCCCACTAAGCAGTTGATCGCAAAAACTGTCAGAGCCAATCGTATGTGGTAAACTCTTGCAAATACTCTGATGTCAGATCTTGCCTTTTCAGGGGTTGTCACAATCATCTGAGTATCTGCTATCTCGGCCTTGGTCAACTGCATATCACCTGGATCGCACAGAGATTCAATCGATGCTTCTCAGCACAAGAGTCTGGCGATGTTTGCAAGCAGAGTCGATGTTTTGTTACCAGTTAGCTCTCGAACTTTGACGCCAAGTGGCGCCAGTCTGGACGAAAACTTTCGCACAACTTCAGCAGCAAGTGGCTTCATGGGAGCAACATAGATGATCTTGAACTTGAGAAGATCAATAAAGTCGTATTCATCAACGTGCTGCGAGATGGTTCGTAGAACTGTAAGCATCGCAACATCTGTTTTGCCCTGTTACAAGCATGTCAGAGGATGACTCGGTCACTTTGGCATACAAGTAAAGTAAGGTAATGTAATGTTGGTTTGCAGATGCGATGCTTACTGCTCCAGTAGGCGCACAAACTAGCATGTTTTCGTTGGTTTCGTATGCGACTGGATAAACAATCGATTGGACACGATTGAGCGACTGATAACCCTTGAATACTGCTCGTGCAAGCGGATCCATATCGCTGATCATGATACGCTTTTCCGAAGATCTAGGCGGGATAGCACGAGCTATTGGAATAATGATTTCCTCGTAGTCTTGCTCGTCGTATCGCTCCGTTCCAGCTGGAAGTGCGACTTTTGAGAGGAACGCGGACACTGGTGCACTTGTTGAGCTAGATTGATACACATTGGGATACTGCGGCTTATCTGTGGAGGCTCCGAAACCCTTGTCAAGACAAGCATGAGAGCGTGCGCGTCAGTAGCTACATCGGAGCATGCTTGCGTGACGATTTAGGTTCAACGGGAGTACCTTGTTTGAAGCCATAGGCGCAGACGCATTGGCCTGCAGCTGCTCAATGCGTGCTTGGCGCAGTCGATTGCCGTCGAATCCAAGCAAGGTTGCTGATTCGATCGTATCCAGTTCGTCTGTGCAAATAGTAATAAGATCCAGCCACAAAGTCAGATGAGACATACAAACCAAGAAATGGAAATATATACTTGCTCACCCTTTGTCTGCTTCATCTGCTTCTTTGCCTCTTTGCGTTGTTGCTTCATCTGCTGTTTCTCAGACTCGGATACAACAGTGACCTGCGTGCCAGGACCCAGACCATACCCATATGTTTGCTGGGGGCGACTGCGAGCTTTGCTATTCTCCTTTTCTTTTTCGCTGTTCTGCGCAGCAAGAGCGGCGATTCTAACCGATTGGTTGCTCATGGCCTGCAGCAGACTTGTCAGATACGGTCCACTCAGCAACAAGAACCATTACACATAGACTTACATTTTCAACAATCGTATCAACAATCTTTTTGCGGTTTGCCGACAACAAGGTCAGAAAATCAAAATCGACGTGTCCAAGAAGATCAAAGAGTGCACTCTGAACATGTTCATCTTTAGTAGTATGTTAGTGTGCCATTCTACCAAGCTATCAATCTGGACTTCTGAATTAAGGAAACTGCAGTAGAGTGCGAGTACCATCATTCTTCGATCTGAGGATTGAAAATACGTCGGTGCACAGCTGCTCTGGTGTCATTGAATTATCCAGCAACCGCAGATGTCTTGTGCAGCGACTGACAATGACATGTATCTATCGTAAGCCACAACACATCGATGCTATAACACTGTCGATTCAAGATCGGCGCAAGGGCAGTACCTCAGAAGCCAAGCTGCATCCATGGGTTCTTCCGGCTTCACTGGCTGTTGCCATTCGGCAGGATCGACATCCGTCAGTGTCTCATCAACAAGCGCGTTTGCCGCAGTCCCATAAGGATCTGGATCTGCAGCAATAGCGCCGAATCCCATGTCGCCGATTATTTTGACAGCACCACCAGCGCCAGCACCGGCACCTGTGCGTGTGCGTGTGCCGACACCACGACTCAAGGTATCGAGAGGACTATGAAAAGGCAAATTGAGCCCAAACTCGAACGATCCTGTTGGTGCTTTGAGTTGGATGCAGTTGTGAGAGTGTCGAGTCAGTTTGCATTCGAGTGACTCGATGTTTCGATCTGCAAGAACACACCATCGTTGCGCCGAGGGTCTGAACGCTGCTCGCTGGTGTTGCACAGAGAGGCGCAGCATATGGATCAGCCAGAGTTTGCGGAATACAAGCTTGTCTGGCGGCTGCTGCGGCCAGCTGCTTCGCAGTCACTGGGCAGAGGTTATCAACGAGCAAGTGAAGCAGATTGAAGCCAACGAACATTCTGTTCCGCAGACGAGCCACGAGCTGAGCAAGATGCAGCGTGCGAGCACTGTCTGAGCTGTTGGTGCTGTCCTTGTTTTCGGAGAGAGCATCAGTTCGCGCCTGTCTTTGAGCAAGCGACTGCTGCAGGAACTCGGAGAATGCGATGATTGCCATGATTGGTTGTCTGGCAATCGAGTTTCGTTGGCATTTTGGGTGCAATCTGCGAGTCCTGAGGATGCGCACACTGCTTTGCGAGCAGCAAGCCAGTGTTTGGCCATCTCAGACACATGGCCCAATCCACATCTGCGGCGACCACTGGCTCTCCTGCGCCACTGATCTCTGTGCCTGCACCAGGATTCCAAACTCTAGACCATCGGCGCATGCAGCGCGAAGCACGCATCTCGCTCTTGAGCCAAGAAACGCCAAATGTGCTGCTGCCGTCTGCATCTGGGCTCATGGACAGAGTTCTGCCCACCCAAACAATGCAGCCACTGCAGCAGCAGCCGCTCCTCAATCAGATTCATAGTCAGCAGCAGCTTCAAATTCTGCAGCACCAAACACAGCAACTTCCCCATGCGGGGCTGGCTGCGGGGCTGGCCGCTCTGCCCGCACGCGTTGCGAGTCCCGCTGCTGTTTCTCCTGACACGTTCATAACAAACACGTCGACGCACTCGACCCAGCAACAGCACCAGGCGCCATCGCAAGCAAGTCAACAGATCAAAGCATACGCTAATCGCTTCAGAAAGCCCCCTGCAGTCATTCTGACAGGCTCGCATATCCGTCCAAAGCCTCGTCCCCCGCCGCCGCCGCCACCAGCACCTGTCAAGCAAGAAGATCAAAAGGAACCCGATGACGAGCCGTCTCTGATCTCGGAGCTCATCCGCGGCTCAGCGTCTTCAAATGTTTCCCAGGATCCATACAGCTCTTTTTTCGATGATATCAAGGGCTGGGATGAAGACGTTGGCGAGGATCTTGTTTCGAAGCTGCTCACTGCAACAGGCAGCGCCACTTACAAGTATCTAACCTGCGACATTGGCGCCGTGCGGCCTGGAGAAGAGCGGCCGATCTCGCCCTCAGCAATCAGAAGAAGGCCATTTCGTCGAAGGTCTACAAGACTCAAGTCAGTCCCGGTGCTACGAGCAACGCTGGAGGATATGGGAGAAGAGTCAAGCTCGCATGCCAATGCATTGCTGTTTGGTGTGGGTGCTGAGGAAGACGCCGTATGTGCGCCAACAAGGCATTATGGCGCCAATATGGTGATCGGTGCTGCAACTGGATCTGTCAAAGTCAAGGCAGATAGTGGCACTGGACCATTGCAAGCTGATGCACAAAGCCTGCCAACACTTGGTGAAGCAGATCCTCACGCGGCCAGCGTCGAGTCGCCGTTTCCTCCACCAAGCTCACCGAGTACACAGCAACGATCGCGTATCCTGCGTGCTCGCAAGCACAAGTCTGCCGCAAGCCATGGCATTTCATCTGCAGCAACACATAGATCAGCCAAGAGCCGTACTCGGCAGTCTACGGGCGATACTGATGACGATCAGACAGAAAAAGGATCTCGTGAACAACGAAAAGCCACAGCAGCATCGTCGGCTTCAAAGGGATCTAGTGGTGCTGGCGCGCCACTGCCAGACTCTGTCGGTCCTGAAAACGGATCATCGCAAGACTGGAAGGCAAAGCAATGGCAGCCATCGCCTTCTTCTCGAAGAGACCTGTTTGACCCTCAGCACCCTGATTCACTTCTATCGCCAGCGACGGAACGCATGGCACTGCTGCGCAAGAAGCTTATTTCATCAGCTACGTCTGCCAAGGTGCACTGGCGATCGAGCCAGGCAGGATCAACATCCCAACTTTGCGAGTCGCTCAGCTCAACAGTTATCACGGGCCGTAAATACACAAAAGCCGATCCTGCCGATCGGCACGGTCATTTTTCTGACGATACAAGTGTGCCAACAACCAGACGGGCACAGACGGCAGGGATTGAGGGTCGCAACGACAAAACGATGCTGCCGCTTATCCAATCGTCCTCTATTCGCATCATGCCAGGCGAGTCGGCACTAAACCCAATCGTCAAAGGATTTGCAAGACCACAAACATCTGGCGCCTCAACAGATGCGATGGACCATCATGTATCGCTCAACACAAACATGCTGTTTGATGGTACTGGTGGAATATCCAGCAGCACCACAGGCAAACAAGACTCGATCTCATCTGCCGAAATATCAGCCAACAGTGGATTGCAGTTACGACTATCACATTCAGGCACCGACTCATCTTCGCCGACATATTTTGTTGTGATGCCTCCACAGCAACCATCACCACAAACAGATGTTCCTGTTTGGTTTGCAGACACCGCTCCAGCACCACATCGTTCGGCATCGCTCGACAGATTCACATCCACACTCAAAAGCGGCAAAGCGCCTCGTGCACCAAAGAAACTATCGCAACGTGGATTCCAACCTGCAATTCTACTGCCGGATACTATCCTCAAAACGCCAAAGGACGGCAATATAGGCATGACGCGCGTCGACACACTACAGCATCGGAGTGCACACTCTGCGACTGCCGCCTCATCACGGCATAAACTACAACCGTCAGATATGGATTATTTTGCCGATGATCAAATGATTTACGGTCATCATCATCATCATCATCAACAACACCAACATGATGCTGCTGCAGAGCCTCGCATCGTTGCTAAACATGCTGAATTGAGCGACCAGAATGTTTTTGATCTGAAAATTACTAGACCGCCGTGTGTAGACACTTTCACGGCATCCAAACCGATAAGATCTTTTCGCGACCAGATCCAATCGAATCGAAGCGCCGTTCACGGTGCGTGAAAAATGAACATGACTTGGAAACTGTATGAGCCGAGTTTATTGAGTCCCTGATAGTGTGTCGATATCGACTCGGCAGTCCAAAAAAGCCAGAGCAAATCAGACATTAAGCTCAACTGGCTTCAGACCGCGGGCAAGAATCTCGTTGTATGGCTCGAGCGCCTGCTTGACTTCAGTGGTCAGGAACTTGACAACCTGCTGTGAAGCGCGTCCGGTAAAGGTTTTTGGGTCCAGAAGCGAGTCAAGCTGGCCAACAATCGGCTTGAAGTAAGCAGTAGCCTTGATGCGCTCGATAAGATCATTGTCGCCACCTTCCTCTTTAACGCGGCGAGCTGCTTGATGCGAGAGAACGCGGATTTCTTCGTGGCATGCTTGGCGATCGCCACCAGCCTTGACCATGGCCATGATGATGTTCTCTGTCGCCATGAATGGCAGTTCTTGCGAGATGCGACGGGCAATCACCTGCGGATAGACCACCATTCCGTCAAAGATGTTCTGCAGAAGAGAAAGCACGATGTCGGCAGTCAAGAATGCCTCGGGAATGGACACGCGACGATTGGCTGAGTCGTCCAGAGTGCGTTCAAGCCACTGCACCGAGGCTGTCTGAGCAGCGTCCGCCGACAGAGCAATCAAGTGGCGCGACAGAGCGCAGACACGCTCACAGCGCATGGGGTTACGTTTGTATGCCATGGCCGACGAGCCGATCTGGTCCTTCTCAAAAGGCTCCTCGATCTCCTTGAGATGTGCAAGCAGGCGGATGTCGGTCGCGATCTTATGGGCAGATGCGCCAAAGGAAGCGAGAGCATTGAGAATGTCAAAGTCAACCTTGCGCGAGTATGTCTGGCCAGTGACCTGGAAAGCAGACGGGAAGCCAGACATCTCGGTCACGAGTTCGTCCAGCAACTCGACCTTGTCATGGTCGCCGTCAAACAGCGTCAGGAACGAGGCTTGGGTGCCGGTGGTGCCCTTGACGCCGCGGAAGCGCAGATCGGAGCGAGCGCGACCAATGTTGCGCAGATCCAGCAGCAGCTCCTGCAGCCACAGAGTTGCGCGCTTGCCGACAGTGGTCAGCTGCGCAGGCTGGAAGTGCGTGAAGCCCAGCGTCGGCAGATCCTTGTGTCGGTCAGCAAACGCCGCAAGCGTCTGCACCACCAGCGCCAGCTTGGGCAGCAGAATCTCGAGGCCATCGCGCATCATAATCAGCTCGGAATTGTCCGTGACGTAGCAGCTGGTCGCTCCCAGATGGATGATGCCTGCAGCCTTGGGTGCTGCCAGGCCAAACGTATGGACGTGGGCCATGACGTCATGGCGGCGACGCTTCTCCTCGGCAGCAGCCACGGCGTAGTCGATATCCGTCAGGTGAGCCTCCATTTCAGCGATTGCCTCGTCGCTGATGTCGGTAAGACCAACTTTTTGCTCGGCCTTGGCCAGCGTCAGCCATAGCTGGCGCCATGTTGAGAACTTCTTGTCGTCGGAGAAATTGTATGCCATCTCCGGCGAAGCATAGCGACTGGTCAGCGGCGACTGATAGCGAGAATGGTCCGACATACTTGCTGTT
>JH392925.1:91607-116266 GCA_000235945.1 Homolaphlyctis polyrhiza JEL 142
GGAAATCTGTGCAGTTCTCTCATCGCAGCTGTCGGATGAATCCCAACTTACAAACTAACTGGGTCCTTGAACCCAAATAGCATCTTGATCGCCATAGACTTGACCAAACAGCAGTATGAATACAAGAGATAATGCCATCAGCGTTTGATCAGAGATTCTGTGCCAAATACGCATCAACTGCTGGCAATCAAAAGGAAGCACCAGTTGTCGATACAAGCATGAGATGCTGTTGAAATTAGTATGTGTATGGTTTTTGGCCACTATTGATTGAATTTAGCCAAAGAGTGTGTAATAAAACCACGGTATCATAAGATCTTCTGTATACACTTCTTTCTTGCAATGCATCTGGTTGTAGGAGGTATTGCCAACTGAGATGATCATATGGTAGGCTCCTCGTTGTGTGGTTGAGGGCTGTCTATATTCCTCGTTTGATACCAGAGTCGTGAGATGCAACTGGGAATACAGGAAACTGGTACAGATACTGCTTGACGAGAGCACAGATGACAAGAGTTCGCTTGCAGCAACAAATGCGATTTGCAGTGCATAAACTGAGTGGCACGTGAGGATGGAGTAGTGATCATATCGATGGTCTGAAGCAATGCCCAATAGATGCCGGATGTCCCTCTATCCAGTCGTTGTTTTTTCCTGCTCCGACTGATTACTTTCATGTCGAAACCAACCTCTCCGCGAATGAATGTATTCGACTTCGCACTCCTGTTTCTCTAGATGCGAGATCCTCTACAGAGTGCTGACTGCTGCAATTCACTGACACACGCATATAGGAGACTGTCCAAAATAGTCAGCCCAGCGATAAAGCTGGGACGACAGGCCCATCAGCTGCCGCCACCAAAGCCACTGCAGAACAGACCGATAATGCTGGCAGCAGAAATAGCACGGCAAACACCACCACACAGCAAGATTCCGCACATCAGTTGCCCATATCTGCTACAGTCTCGGGATCTGTGGTCGCGAGTTCATCAACCCCAGCAACAAAGAATACAGATGTAAAAAGCAGCAGATCTGGTAATCGAAAGTCGATTATTACAGCGACGCTTGAGAGGGTCTTCCGACCAGGTTCGTCGAGTAATCTCGTCAAAGATGACAACAGTCAAGTGGCATCTGCTGTATCACCGCCGGCCAGTCAATCGCAGGAAGATGCCTCAGATACGTCGGTGGAGACCGATACTTCTACAACAACATCAACTGCTTCTACTCGAGAGTATGCTCGCAGCTCTTCGTTCAGTTCCAGCATAACAAAGATCTTTCGTTCAGTAACTCGTCCGCGCCAATCAAAGAGAGATATTCCCATCTTTACCTTTCAAGGTGTATCTGAGCAGTCGCTTGTTCGTGCCGAATTCGAAGGCGCTTCTCATTGCGTTGATTTCACAAGCGCATTTCCGTTGGTTGGGACTGTCACTCGCACACGCATCAGCAGTGGCGACTATATAGTCACTTTGAAAGAAGTTCATCACTCAGTCATGATGCAACTAATTCGTGGCACATTAGAGATCCAAGTCCCGCCTCTTGAAAGCGAGCAGATCGAGCGGCTAGCGATTGGCGTTGGTTACTCCTTTGCAAACATTACTGGATCCAAGGTCTCGTGGTCATCGACCCATGACAACTCGGTCACGATTGTTAAGAAACCCGAGTCGCATTGCGTCGCAACCAAGTTCTCGTTTCCGTTTGGCGTGTGTTTTGTGCCAGATATTTATCACAGCTTGCGTAACGCTGGCGTCAATACTCTCAACCGCACATTCAGCGAGAAATTGACAATGATGCTGCTGATCGATGTGTTTTTGGATGCAAGCGCAGCTGCGCCGTTGGCATCGATCGCAGCATCTGATTTCCAACACTCTTCGGCAATCGACAGCACTGTACGGAGAAGAGATCTTGCCAAAACAGAATATGGCGACTCAAAAGTATCGACGTCGGCATCTGGACATCCGATTGACCCTGACTGCGAAGATTTACTTTTGGCCTGTGATATACCTGTCAGTCTGGAAATCCACAAGAACAGCGACAAATGAAGCCAGTGACTCAAGAAAACTTTTTTCCGGACAACATCTGAACACATTTTTGTCCGAATCCGCTTCCACTGTTGCCCTCACAACAACAACCATCGCCACCACGACTGCCACATCTGCCCTTTCCCTCTGCAGCCACTGTCTGTATCTCATAAAGCATCCCAAGCATAAAACTGTCATCTAAAATGAGCGAGTGCGTGGTAGCCGCAGTGAACATCAAGAGTAAGGAATGTGCTTCGGCTTTGCTGTCACAACCTTGTGATGACGGCTCACAAACCTGCCCAACTACACCGCCACACCAGCGTTTGCCAAGTTTATCACCACGCTGTCCAAGTTTGGAGATGACTTGTATCTGGACTTTCAGCAGGATAAGGTGCTGCTCATGCTGCGACTGCCCTGATCGTTTCTTCGACAGTGCTGACAACGCTGATCGATCCTTCTTCTGCAGCTGTGTCTGTCGACCTTCAACAGCGCCAAATCAGCATTCGCAATCATCTCGATCCAGCGCAGCTTTTTCGAGTCATTCGCATTCTCGCCAGTCAATCCTTGCCATCGACTGCTCCTCAAGGTCAGACTTTTTGAGAGGTGCACTTTATCGAAACCATCGTTTTCTCATCCCATATTATCCCTGCAGCCACTTAGCAACATCCTCAAGAGCACCGGCACAGAGAGTGTCTCGCAGTGCTGTATCAAGCCAGTCTCGGAATCTGGCGAAGAGCGCCTTCTCGTGCAGCTTGTCTGCAAATATGGTCTGTCAGGACTCGGATCTGCGTTGCTACTATAGTGCAGTATATTGTAATCCAACAGCTTACAAGGTTTCTACATTGATTTTGGACTATTAGGCATCATCAAGTCGCATCGACTCAACTATGAAACCTGCGAGCCTGTCCATGTGATTTTCTCCAAAGCCAGTTGTCCGCATCGCTGGTCCGCATCGCCCCGTATGATCCACGATCTTCTGGGCCATTTCCAACAGAAACTCAAGGATGTAACACTTTCGTGTGGAATCAACTGGTTCAAGATCAAGAGCTTCGAGGACACATTTATTCCAGACGGAAGTGAGGCATCATCCACTCTGAGATCATGTGTGCTACTGATAGCAGCCTTGTTGTCTGACTATTCTGGTGAAATAATGATGCTCAGCGACTGTTGTACGATCGCTCGAGACCGAGATCACAGTCGACATTGAAGAGTTTGAACTCTATCAAGTGTTTGGAGAAACGCATCTGACATTTGAGCTCAAAGATCTCAAGGTTAATACTGCTCGACCCTGCTTGCTGCACAACATGATTTCAGTTTCTAACACTGTGCATGTACTATTCAGGCAGTTCTGTCGTTTGCTGAATCAGTTGATCTACCTGTAACCGCATTCTTTGATAAACATAGCGGGTAAGCATCTGTCGATCTTGCTCGAGTGAGATGAATAGCGTGTGCTCATACAAATACAGACCGCTTGCACTGCACTGTGCACCATATCCTATGCTGTTCCAGGCCGACTTTGTGATTGCTGCTTCGCATACGTCGAATACCAAAGTAACCTCGCCAATCTCGGGGCAGGACCGAGGAGCAGTGGGTGGAATGGTCCAGGAGCATCCTGGCTCACAATTACATTCAGGGCCGCGGTATTTCCCATATCTTCCTAGCCAAGCAATGCAGCAGTCTGCCGGTGCAAGCCAAGCGTCACAGATTCATCTTCAGAACCAGCAGGCGCAGTACCATCAGCCTTCACATGCGCACGCGCACGCGCACATGCAGATGCAGATGCAGCCAGTCGCAGCCACCGGCAGAGCAGCATTCCAGCGACAAGTGGGTGCCGGCGAGGCGACTGTATTAGATGGCGTTGGATCTGCAGCTGAATTGATACCAGCGTCACAAGCACAGGAACAGATGTTTCGTCCGATTCTGGGGCTGCATCGTGATGATGTCGAAGTTCTGGTGCCGCAGAGCCCAACAGCAGCATCACGATCTGCGGTTGGTTTTGGTTTTGGCCACGACAGTGTTGGCGACGAAGTGTTTGAAGATGCTGCTGCAATGGATGCAGCAGCGGCAGCTGATGCCGTCGAAGCTGCGGTCGGTGTCCAGCGCACGCTTGTGTCATCTCCTTTGTCGAACCAACAGGAACGGCGCAGATTGTTTTCACTGGTAGACGATGCAGATCCATCGCATGCTGGGTCTCTAAACAGACCAATCACAAGTCGCGAGGAAGCCGCAGCAAGAGCGACAAAGGCGACGAGTTCTGACATGGATGTAGCGATGGATGAAGACGGCGATAGGCAGATGGATGTGGACGCCACAAACGACAGTTTGGCAAATACTGTGCAGACCGTGCAAACGGGTCACACTGAAGTAACCAGTCGACCACTCGTATTCTCCGACTCTTCAAAGCGCAGTCGCTTCTAGTCTGCGCATCAATAAATGACGTGAGAGCTTTACTTGATCGTAAATGCCATTAAGCGATTATCGCCATGGCAGATCATCCAAAATTGGATATTGTGGAAACCCATGCACAGCGACTATCTGATTATGCAATGATGCTTGGTCGAGAGCAGCAACGATACAGCGAGTATCAATAGCGTGTGCTTTAGGCGAGCAATCAATCCAAGAGTGATTGTTATCAAGTGTGACAGGATAAGATCAAGATCACGCTGATGGGGCATCAGGATCAAGAGAGATGTCGACGCCAAGTTTGCAGCATCCACCAAGCAACAGGCCACAGAGTTCATCAAGTCGCTGTATGTATGTGCGTGCGACTGTGAAACGCGTGGTGATCATGACATGCAATGAGATGGAACAACGAGCAACAGCAGCGACACACTGCATCTATACCAATAATCCGAATACAAACAACAGCAACAACAAGGACACGATATTCAAGATGAGCCGCAGTTGTTTGTTTGGCCGCTGATCTGGAATGGCAGAGATGGTGTGTGTGGGCGAATATGGATTGGAATGGAATGGATTTGTTGTTGTGTCCGAAACAATTTGGATTTTGCTGTTTTCCTTGCAGTTCGGACAACACTCAGCTCAAAGTCTTGTGTGTCGCTCGCCGGGTTACCACATCAACATCAACATCAACAGCCACAGCCACAGCCACAGCCACAGCCACAGACATCGGCCATGTACATCAAGCAGGCAAGAGACTCCTGACTGATTCGTGGTGCCGTTCACTGAGCCACACCCCCGAGTCTTACATGGCTTCTATGAAACCACTGGACGACGACGACAGATTGTTATTCAAGGATTCAAGTCCTACAAAGAGCAGACTGTGATGGAGCCGTTCAGTCCAGGACACAATGCAGTTGGTAATGAGAATGCAGATCGCTCGTTGCTGATGTATGGGATCAGAACCAACACCCGAAGGTTCGATCGGTGCTGACTGAACTCGATGCTTTTGATCTTCGATGGTGTCGCATGATGATCCGGACAACGTGTGATTGCGACAGTCGGACGCAACGGATCAGGCAAAAGCAACTTCTTCTGGGGTGCGTGTGCGACTGCGCTTTGCTCGTTCAACTCGCGCTATTCTGATCAACTCTCGGCTGATTCTTGCTATATGACTGCAGCAATCCGGTTTGTTCTCGGCGACGCTTATGCAACAATGACTCGAGAAGAGCGCCAGGCGCTTCTGCATGTACGTTTGCCTGTTCTTTGATCTGATTCTACTGCCTTGCCCAATGATCTCTTAGACTGATGCCTCGCTTGCCATTCTTAGGAGGGAACTGGTCCAGCAACAATCTCGGCATATGTCGAAGTCATCTTTGACAATTCTGACAACAGATTCCCGGTTGGTTGCTCACAGACGCTGACTCTACACGACGGGGGATCCAGCCCTGACTGATACGTGATTTGCTGTGATGTGTGATGCAGACTGGCAAGGACGAGGTTGTTTTGCGACGCACTATTGGTCTCAAAAAGGACGAATACTCGCTTGATCGCAAAAGCACAACGTATGAGCTGGATCGCATTCACTGTCTTTGTTTCCTGCCCGAGACATACATTTGCCAGAGCTGATGTGCTTTGCGCCTGCTTTTTGCGACTTGTAGCAAAGCAGAAGTCTTGAATCTGCTTGAAAGCGCTGGATTTTCGAGATCCAATCCCTACTACATCGTGCCGCAAGGAAGAGTGAGATGCAGCCGACTGGCTATATCATGCTGAGCTTCAATATGCCTGCTGACCTATTCCGATCCCTCAGATTATGACCCTTACAAACTCAAAAGACCACGAACGGCTCCAGTTGCTCAAGGAGGTTGCTGGAACAAAGGTTTACGAGCAACGGCGCCAAGAGAGCACCAAGATCATGGAAGAGACAAGTACGATTAATATGCGACCTTGCTGCATTGTCCATATTGCATTCAGTTTCTGACAACCAAGCGTATTGCGACTATTTTGGTAGAGATCAAGCAGACAAAGATCAAGGAGCTGCTCAACTTCATCAATGAACGCCTTGCTGAGCTTGAAAAGGAAAAGGACGAGCTGCAGCGATATCAGAAAGCTGAACGCGAACGTCGGTGTCTCGAATATGCGATCCATTTCAAGGAGCAGCGCGATGCTCATGATGCGCTAAGCACTCTAGAGACACGTCGCCAGCAAGAGCTTGACAATAACTCGAAACAGTTTGACGAGTTTGCTGAATTCCAGATGACGATTCAGCAACTGGAAGAGGATCTTGAGCGAAACAACCAACAGCTGAAGCTGCTGCAAGTTGAACGACAGCATCTTGAGGATCAACATCGGGAGAACATTCGCACAAGGACACAGCTTGAACTTGCCATGACAGACCGAGAGGAGTCGGGTCGTATCACAGAGAGTGACCGCGATGCGCTATTGAAAGAACGCAGGCTGCTGGAGCAACAGATTCAGGAAAAGTCTGCTGATCTTGCTACCATCTCACCCGACTTTGAGAATCTTGTTAGAGCTGAAGCCGATCTGTTGACCAAGTAAGTGTTTGCAGCTCTAGTGCTTGCTGTAAGTGAGTATCCTGGAACCATGCAGTTCAGCTTACACAGTCTGTCTTTTGCAGCATTGAGCAGATGGAAGCTGAACTGAAACTGCTTCAATCCAAGACGGGCAGATCTGCACAGTTCAGATCAAGAGCAGATCGCGATCGATGGTTGCGCACAACAGTCGATGGCCTACAGACAGCAATGCAGAATGACGTGGCACAAGCCGAGGGTCTCGAAGAGGACATTCAGCGTTCACAAGCACGCTCAGCTGAGATTTCTTCAGAGATCGAGACGACCAAAACTCAAATGGAAACGATCAAAGCCGACCTTGAACAGATGGAGAATGATTTCCGTAACCTGCGTCGAGAAAGAGAAACGCTCGAGCTTGAAAGAAAGTAGGAGTGTCGTCATATTGAACGGTAAATGTGGCTGATGTCCGTTATTTTGCAGCTGACGAATCTATCGATTTGTGTAGGAATATGTGGAAGGACGAAGCATCTATCAGTGCAGAGCTTGAGAATGCTCGCGATGAATACCAAAAATGCGAGCGTATTCTGTACTCTACAATCGATCGAGTAAGTTGATTCTATATGTATCAATGACTGCCATGTATACTGCAAACTAACGCTTCCAACTTGGGCATCATAGTCGGTCGCAAACGGCCTCCGATCTGTCCGGACTATAACAGAGCGTCTTGGACTCAAAGGCGTGCATGGCCCACTCTATGAGCTTTTTAACCTGCAACCTGAGTATGCTTGTGCGGTTGAAGTAGTTGCATCCAACAGTCTGTTCCATATCGTTGTTGATGACGACGAGATTGCCACAAAGCTCCTGCAGGAACTCTCAAAGATGCAAGGCGGACGTGTTACGTTCATGCCGCTCAATCGCCTCCACCCTCGTGAGGAGGCATTGCAGCGAACCGACGACATGATCCCAATGATTGATTTGCTTGACTATCCCAGCCATCTCAAGAAGGCGTTTGTCCAGGTTTTTGGCAAAGCTGTATTGTGTAGTACTATCGAAATGGCAGCCAAAATCTCACAAGATCACGGATTGACAGCGGTGACAATGGATGGTTAGATTACGTTTGGATGGTCCTTGTTGCTCTTGATGTTCTTGATGGCGATACTGACTGAAATCTGTTGTAACGTTGAAATAGGTGATCGTGCGGATCGCAAAGGTACACTCTCTGGCGGATTTCAAGATAGCCGGCACTCGCGTCTGGAGGCTGCCAGGAAGATGGGACGCTCGCTGCATTCGCTGGAAGCAGGCGATGCTCGACTGCGGAAAACCAAGACAGATATTGTCAAGCAGGATCAGCTGATCACGCAGATTCGCGATCGAATCTCCAAGCTGGAGATCAGGCGTCGTGAAACTCTTGGCATGCGTGAGCCTCTGTCGACAAGCATCCAGTCAAAGCAACGCGAGCAGCTGCAGCTCAACGAACTGGTTCATCAGCGTGTGAGCTGCACGGTTGCTGGATTGTAAATCTTATAGACATCATAGGCTTTGAAACTGACTGGAATATGCAAATGGTTGTGTGTGTGTGTGTGTGTGTGTGCATCCAGACACGGTCGCTGCAGACACTGCGTAATAGCATCGCTGGCCTGCAAGCTCAGATAACTGGATTCCAACAGGAGCTTCAATCACCGATGCAAAGCCAGCTGTCAGAAAATGAACAGCAGACTGTTGAGAGACTGTCAGCACAGATAGAGCAGGCAAAGATCCGGCTCGCTGAAACAGCGGAGCACCGCATCCAGGTATGTGTAGCTTGCCGTGTATTTGGGTTTCTTGAATCCTGTTGTTTTCTGTCGCATGCAATATCCTGACTAAAATGCGCAACCGTCTCAATTCCAATCAGCTCGAAGGCCGTCGTAACATTCTGAACATCGAAATCACTACCAATCTGACCCGATCGCTGCATGACGTTATTGCCAAACTTGAATCGCAAACTGGCGTATCGGATGACAGCAGTGTTGCAGCAGCTGGTCATGAGGGAGAGCTTGAACGTCTTGACAAGCTTGTGAGCGATGCAGCCGACCGCATAAAGAGTAAGCAGTCGTTGATTCCACTCTAAAATCAGCGTCAAGAAAGCTAAAAAGCCTTTGGTTCAATTACAGAAATCGATGCAATGATTGATGGTCAAAATGCCCAACTCAACAAAACGCAGCGAAACTTGGATGATTTGAGAGTGAGTGACTCTGTTTCAACTTACTGCTCAAGACACATCACCAATCGTGGCATGTATTTGTCTGACGCGTTCTGTTGTTTGTATAGACCACGGCAATTGAACGATCAGAGACCATTGATCGTTTGAACCGCAAGATGGACAAGTTTATGACACGCCGAACTATTCTACAGAAGAAGAAGGACGATGCTCTTCGCAAGATCCGTGATCTCGGTGTTCTGCCAGAGGAAGCGTTTGAGAAATATGTCTATGCCGATGAAAACCAGGTTTGAACACGTACCACGACTGCGAATTGCGTGTTGATGCGTCATGTGGCATATACTGATGAGCGTCTTATTTCATCACTGGACAGCTTGTCGAGCAACTGCATGGTGTCAACGAAACTCTGAAGCAGTTCAGCCATGTCAATAAGAAGGCGTATGAGCAGTACAGCAACTTTGCACAACAAAAGGAACAGTTGATGCAGCGCCAATCTGAGCTTGACGCCTCTGACCAGGCAATCAATGATCTGATTGGTGTTCTTGACAGACGCAAGGATGAAGCGATCCAGAGGACCTTTGAGCAGGTTGCGAATCACTTTTCGCAGGTCTGGGAACAGATTGTGCCGAGTGGTCGTGGCGAACTTGTCATGCTTCGGCGCACTGATACAGTTGAGTATTGCAAGCAGATGATTGCACACGGAAAGAGAGGAAGTAAGAGACACAAGAAACGATCTGGCCCAATATGCTGACATTGAGACTATATATATATATCTTGTTTCTTGTTTCTTGTTGACAGGGAACCGACTCTGTCGAAGCGACCCAGGATCTCTCTCTCGATCCGGATCGACGCGAAGCAATCCGCAACAGTGCAATCGAGCAATTCACAGGCGTCGCCATCAAAGTATCCTTCAACTCAAAAACCGACGAAGGACTTCGCATGTCGCAGCTATCAGGCGGTCAAAAGTCACTCGTCGCACTCACACTCATTTTCGCAATCCAGCGCAGCGATCCAGCACCCTTTTATCTCTTTGACGAAATCGATGCGGCACTCGATGCACAGTATCGCAAAGCCATTGCTGAAATGATTCACAAACTCTCGGAAAACGCTCAGTTTATTACTACGACTTTCCGCGCTGAGTTGCTTGAACATGCCAACAAGTTTTATGGCGTCACTTTTATTGATAAAGTCTCGCGCATTCAAAGCATTTCACACCAGGAAGCACTGCAGTTTGTTGATGGATCTGCACAATAACAATAAGAATCTCTCTCTCTCTCTCTCTCTCTGCTTGTTGCTGGATTAAAGTGCACATGATTCAACATCCTAGTTTCCGACCCTCTCTCTGTTTCACATTTCATTCTGTTTGATGCTGTTTGTAAGCCATTTAGGACACAAACACATATATTGTGAAAAACCAAGATGCAACGACTAAGCTTATAAATCTTCCTTGGTCCACTGGGTGCGATGCTTGACGTGTTGTTTGCCCTTCTTGTGTGATTTCTTGGGTGGCAGAGGCGCGTTGCTGGTTGTGCTGGCACTAGATCGGCTTCCACCAGGGACATCATCAACGCGATTGTTGTGAGGGAAGAGCTTGACGCGATCAAAGTCCTTTTGAGCAAATTTGCCAGCGGTTCGTGCGTGAACGGTTGGTCTGGTGAAGAAGACGCTGTCAATGGCCTTTGCTTCCGATGTATTTGCCTATATATACAGCATGGCATTCAAGAACAACAAACAAGCAGCATGATAGTGGTTAGCAACGAGTGCGCTTGTTTGAACACTCAAGGGTGGATCTGAATAGATGAATCGGGAAAGCAGTGCACATGTCCAAGATGGTTCGATGATTGTGGCAGCTGTAGAAAGGGAATGGGAGTAGGAGGCGAAGACAGTGATATACCTGCTTGACTGAGAGTGACGTTTCCTGGAGTGCAGCAGCTGCCTTGGACTGTAGATCTGCAATCCTGACCTTCTTGATTTGTCGGCGCAAGAGGCGTTCATCTTCATACAGCTGACGATTGAACTCGGTGCCATCAATGCCAGGTGGTGGATGAACATAGAGCAGCTTTCCATTGACATAGTCCTTGAGAATATATCGTGCAGCGCGAGACTCATCTGGATTGCCCTGGCTTTGCTTTGCGAAGCCACGTGCAGCTGCATGGACACACACACACACACACGCACGCACCGCAATCGTGTCAGAAGCAATACTGGATGAACTGGCACTCGAATCCCAAAGCCAAATGAGTTGCAATCTTACTTGCGTATGCAGAAAGAAACTCTTCTGCTGTTGGCTGGCGATCAACTAGATCGCCTTCGATGCCTCGCGTCTTGATGGTGATGCCGTACAAAGCCTCGAGGTAGTACTTGGGAATGCGCTGGCAGACAAGATTCGCTGGACCGACATGCTCGCGCAGCTGATCAATGGGCAGCACGCCGTTGCAGACCATCTCTGCTTTAGTGGTTGCAAACGACGGGAAAACAAGACCAGGACAATCGCAAAGAATAATGCGATCCGAAAGATGGATGGTTTGAAAGTGCTTTGTTTTTCCTGGTGTTGAGCCAACGGCAACTTTCTTGGCACCAACGATGGCGTTGAGTGTTGAAGACTTGCCCACGTTACTGGAAAGGGTGTCAAAGAGCATCATCAGTGATTTAGATTGCTGATTCAACTGACAGCAGCTGGCTAGAGTTTATAAACATCAACTTACGGATATCCGACAAAGCCAATGCTGATTTTGGCAGTTGGATCTATGGATGCATTGGGTTGCTTGTCGTCAGCAAGTAGTCATGCCAATGGGTCGTAGACTAGCTATTCTTACCATCTGTACGCGTCGTTTGAGGACACTCGGACGTAAAGAGATCAACAAGTTCCAGTGCTCCAAGGATGCGGATGCGCTCTGGCAGACTGTCTTGGTCTTCTTGCATTTCAACTTCCTCCTCTGCTTGCTGCGACTCGATTCCTTCCATGCTCCGGGCAGACACGCGACGCTGCCGTTGCGCAGCAATCTTGCTACTATTCTTCTTTCTACGTGATACTGGTTGTGGCACAGGCTCGTCATATTGCTGATCATCAAGATCTGTAATCACGGCGTCAACATTTGCATCGTCGACAGCGATATCGTCATCTGTTTCATAGTCATCGTCATTGTCGTCCTCTGCATCAATCTCCATGTCGAGCTCGTGCAGTTCAGCCTGCAGGCGCTCTGCCTCCAGCTCGTCGTCGATCTGTTGCTTTGCGAGCGCGGCCGAGAAGAATGTGTATCGAATGCCTTGCTCGTCAAAATAGTCTGCCCATGCAGTCCTAATCCATCATCACAACTCAGCTCAGAGCACTTGTTACAGAGGCACAAATAAGCTACTCGTTGTGGATTTACCTTTGCTCTGGCGTGAGCAAGTCTGCCTTGTTAATAAGAAGCAGGTTCTTCTTGGCACTCGAGACTTCTGTGACATACTTTTCCAGATCCTTTGATCTAAACAACAGTGGGTTTCTGCCGTCCACAATCTGAACAATAAGATCCGAACGCTCCACGACACGCCAGAGCTGGCGCCAAACTTCAATGTTGCGCTCATAGGGAGTCATAATCAGGCCCTCTTCTTCTTCAAGGAAGACGAGGCCCCGCCGCCATTCGAGGAACGAATCGCGCTCCATCAACTTGAGTTGATCTGCTGTTGTGGCTTTTGTCCACTTGGGACGGCGCGGAACTGTCAGCCGGTTTTTGTGAAGCTCATGCTTGGCAAGTGCAGCCTCCTCTTCCTCTGCGGACGGCAGATGGGTGTTGCGATTCTGTGTCTGCAGGACTGTGACATTGAGCTTTTCTGAGGCGCATAAGCATGGATTCACAGAAATGGCATTGCAGACACGATGGCGATGAGTTAGCTGGATAGTGTGCACAGCAGCACGCATGGATAGCAGCCAGCGGTGCAGGGCACGGCCAGGACGCACCTGCCGTGAACTCTGTGCCAGCGAGCTGCGCAGTGTTCAGGAAGGCCTCCAGGTCGTTTTCCTGGGTAATCGACTGCATATTGACCCAGTTTGTTGTCGTCTCATCGTGCTCCGTCGTGTGCTGCAGCGGGCACAGTCAGCGTCAGCGTCAGCTTCTTATTCCTCTTATTCAGCGTGCAGATATCAGAGAGCACCAGCAACGCAGTGGCAGAGCAGTGGCAGAGCAGTGGCAGAGCAGCGGCAGAGTGGCATCCAACGCACTCGAATAGAGCCGTCTGGATTGACGTGCACAGACTTTGTGTTGTTGAACCGCGACCGGATGAGCGAGCGGCCGAGCTCAGTCTTCTTCTTTCCGCCTGGCATTCTCTGTACTTTAAGATCTTGTTGTTTCCTATTCAGCTGCTGTGTGCGCTTCCGATGCCTTTTGTTGCCGCTGCCCTTGTCGATGCGTCGAGTGTGTGTTGGGTGACTGATATCCGTCGACACAACTTTGTAGTCAACCAAAAAAAAAAATTGTTAAAAAAGTTGAGGAGTCAAGTCACCAGCAGCAGCAACCGCAGTTTGAAACTAGACACCCTCAGGAATGCAGATTACTTGTTTGCGTCCATTGCTCTCAACCGCCAGAAACAACCGCAGAAAGCAACATGGTGTGTTCAAGTAGCGTCTGTGTGCGCTTCGCCTCGCTGTAGTGCGATGCGGTGCTGTTCCTCAATCCACGACTCGCAGCCAATCTGGTTTCGAGGAATGCTCGCCCTGTTTGCCAAGTAAGCGCAGCAACTGACACTTTCAACAGTCGAGCAACCACAGCATCAACAAACACCTGAGCGCTCGCCTTGGCCCTTCTTCTGGAGCTTCCACATCAAAGGCGGCATCGGGATCGTTGTCGTCATCACTTCCTCAGTCGCTGCTCGGCCGGCTCGGCAGCGCATCAGCATCGAGTGGCGGCGTCTCCAAGAAGACAACGGTGAGTGAGCAGCACGCAATCCAAGAGCAACCCTGCTGCCGTGGATATCAACTTGAGCGAGAATGCAATGCTCACCAGCCAAACACTCCAAACATGTACCCGCCTTCTTTATCCAGCAATCATCGACCAACAACAACAGCAGCAGCAGCAGCAGCAGCAGCACCACTGGCGACCTGCGTGTATCTCTGGGCTCTGCTTTCAAATCGGACCTGCGCCAGTCACTCGGCAAAGCGGCTGCTGCTGCAGAGCAGAAGCCAACCCTCGCCGTCAAGAATCCGCTGACTGAGGCTGCTCTGCCGCCACGCCTGGCTGCACGCCTTGGATTGCATGATTCATCATCACAGCAGCAGCAGCAGCAGCAGCAATCGTCAAGTGCTGCTGCCACTCCAAACCTAATAGTAACCATCGATGCAAAGCGCACAGGAATGCAGACATCGGCACTGTCGTCGCAACTGCATTCCCATCAGCTTATGGCACTTGTGCCGCCGCCTGGCCCGCTCGAGTCCAAAATGACACGCCTGATGAAGACATCAATAACACAGGATGCTGTGCTGGCCAGCGATGCCGGTGCTTCCACAAATGTAGATGCAGATGCGATGAGCGATGTGGCAAAGGTACCCACTGCTGCTGTTCAGCTGGCACCAGTGGTTGCTCCTCGTCTGTATGCATTGCAAGTCTCCAATCTGTATCCACACACATCGTCGGCAGATCTCAAGGTTGCCTTTGAGTCGTTTGGCACTGTTCATGGCGTTGAGCTTGAGCCATCAAGCGACGGCCTCTCAAATACGGCAACTGTTTTGTTTGGAGATGATGCGGCGCGACAGGCAGCAATCGCCCAGTACAATGGCCAACTTGCTGATGGTGGGTCATTTATGCAGCTGTGTAGTACATATACATCGATTCAATATACTGATACGGCAGGCAATATCTGCATACAGGTCATGTCCTCAAGGTTGTTGCCATTCAGCGCGGCATTTCGATCGCTGGCGTCGCTCAATCGTCGAGCCCGACCGTTGCCGCAGCATCTGCCTCATTGGCTGCATCGCCAGCTTCAGCAACTCAGAGCACATCTTCAACAGTGCCACTAGCGACACGTGCATCGCGTGTGGCAGCTGCAAGTGGCGGACTGTACTCGGATCGTATCATTGCCGCCAAGAACCGTCCTCAAACCAAGATTCCAGTTGGAACAATGCTTCTACGCGGTCCTCAGCGTATGTTGATGAATGCTGTCGCAGCCGCAACTTCGTCAACTCGTGATGCGACGAGCATGGATATGTCGGCATAATCACATACTTTTGGCAAGATCTTTGTTGATTTACGTCATTGATTTCACGCGAAGCATTGCCAAAGCAGCAATAACAACAGCAACAACAACAGAAGCAGCTTATCTCAGATAATAAGCTCGGCGACATTGCTTGGTTGGAAACAAGATTACACACAAATGAATCCCCAAATGAGTTTCTTGACCCACAGGTTGCTGCCATATGGACTCTAGACCTATTCTTCGTATGTTCATTTTGGCGCCTGCTTCCGCTTGTACCCAAGACACACCAAGTATGCCTCTGAAGAATCCTTTCTGCTCGCCTTTGGTTTCTCAAAAATGACTTTGGCAAACAGCGACTTGCATAGATCCTTGAGTTCAGTCTCGCCTTCGCCACGCATGAACTTGCATACAAAGTCGCCTCCCCGCTTAAGCAACCATGGATGCGATGCGATCTCAAGAGCAAACTCGCAGAGGCCCTTGACGCGTGCAACGTCGGTTGTTCTATGACCTGAAAAGGGATGTGCCATATCTGAGATCAGCACATCGATAACAGGCGTGACTGGCTGAACCACCAACTCATCCTGCTTTGCATCCGTCGCGCTCTCTGCCTTCGTGTTCAAGGATGGATCTGCGGCAGCGTGCTGCAATGCAATCGCTCTAATCTGTTGAAGAATGAGCGGCGACTGAACATCTCCTATGATAATATCTGCTCCTGGGATCGGATCTATACCCATGATATCGACTGCAATGGCTCTGCCCTTACGCACGGTGGTGGTTGTGCTGGCTGTTGTATCATTCTTGCTCTTGTTCTTGGTCTCGACAGGTGCATTGACCGCTTCGAGCGCAACCTGGGTCCAGCCACCCGGCGCAGCACCGAGATCCAGGACAACGTCACCAGGTCGAATAAAGCGATGCTTTTCTACCAGTTCCTTGAGCTTGAACGCCGAGCGGGATCGGTAGTTGTGTTGAACTCGGGACTTGACAAAAGGATCGCTTGCTTGTCGCTGGAACCATTGGCTTGGTCTAGACAGTTTCGCTTCCATCAGTCGAGTGGGAGACAAGGTTAAACCAGCTGCAAGCAGCGACGGCACCTTGTGATAGACATGGCACGCATGCATGAGAAGCGTGCAGACTGTCTGGGTATAGCTGCGCAACAGCTCAATGTCTGTGCTGCGATGTGCATTTGAGAGCGCTGCCGAGTTGACTTGGCGATCGTCTTGCAAAGTCCGAGCATCAGCGAACACTTCAATGGGATCTGGCTCGTCAAAGTCTCGACAGGCCAAACGCAGCGTTGTGGCTGCGACAGGCCCATCAGCATCGCAGGGTCAACCAAAATCAGATGCTTCTGCTTCAGTGCCAGCTGTAGTGCCGGCTCAAACGGCAGTCCCAGCTTCAACTCAGCCGTCAGCGCCAGCGCCAACTCTGGCTGATATTCAAACGGATAAGCAAGCTGAGTTTGCTGCACAGACCACAAGTGTTGAAGCTCGAGTAGACGACCCTGTGCCAGCAAGCAATATATCCGATTCAAAATACTGCAAGGATGCAGCGCCAGTAGATGCACATGGCAACGTGCCAGCGATGCAGCAGCAGCAGCAGGAGAAGCAGGAGAAGCATGAGCAGCAAATTGCAGACAAGGCTCAAGCACAAGTTATGGCTGAAGATTCGGATAATTCCTTCCCTTCAAGATCGCCACCGCTTATCGAAAACATGGGTAGGACGCCACCATTGCTCTGTGTCTGCGTGATGACCTCTCTCGCTCCACATCCACCACTGCAACCACCACCACTGCATGCATGCATTGCTGTCCTTGTGCCTGCCTGCCTGCATGCATGCATCGATGCATGGATGGATGGAAGCATTATCCCATGGTTGCTGCCTGCTTATTAGTCCGGCACTGAAGCCTCTCTGTTTTCGCTCTCGCTCTTCTCGCTGCTCCAACTGCTCTCGCTGCTCCTGGCTCTGTCGCCTGCTTCGGTCGCTGCTGCTGCCACTGCCGATGCTGCATGCATTGCTGGTACTGTGGTGAATGCATGCTGTCTCAATGCATGCACTGCCGCTGCCGCTGCCGCTCGTCCAGTTGTCAAGATCCAACACAAGGCGCCAGCATTCAGTGCCGAAGCTGTCGTCAATGGCGAATTCAAGACTGTCTCGCTCAGCGACTATGCTGGAAAGTACCTCGTGCTGTTCTTCTACCCGCTGGACTGTAAGTCACTCTGCTTGCCACTTGCTGCTCTGTCTCGGCTGTCTGTCTGTCTGTCTGTCTATCAACCCACGGCTGGCTCGCACTGCTGACGCTCTCTCTATTTCTCCCTCCATCAGTCACATTTGTGTGTCCCACCGAGATCATCGCATTCAGGTTTGTGTCATTCTGAATCCTTCTCTGTGCTTCCAACCATCACGCCATCGCTTCTTGTCTGACTGGGCTTTCCCCACTGTTGCTGTTTACAACTGCATTATTTGTATGTATCGCGCTGCAATTGATGGCAATGGCAATTGTGATGCTGCTGACACCACAGCGATCGCATCGAAGAGTTCAAGAAGCTTGGCGTCGAGGTTGTTGCTGCCTCGGTCGACTCAAAGTACTCGCATCTTGCCTGGGTCAACCAGCCCCGCAAGGCCGGTGGTCTCGGTGAGATGAAGATCCCAATCATTGCCGACATCACCAAGCAGATCTCGCGCGACTATGGCGTTCTGGTTGAGGATGGTCCCGACCACGGCGTGGCTCTCCGCGGAACCTTCATCATCGACAAGCACCAGAACGTCCGTGTCATGCAGATCAACGACCTGCCTATCGGCCGCAGCGTCGATGAAGTCCTTCGCCTCATCGAGGCTCTGCAGTTCAACGAGCAGTATGGCGATGTCTGCCCTGCCGGCTGGAAGAAGGGCGATCTCGCCATGACCGCCGATCCCAAGGCCTCGCTTGACTACTTTGGCAAGGTGAGCGCGTAGATGCATAACCAAGTCTATCATGTCCGACTATGCAGTGTGGTGCACAACGCATATTCTTGTTTTGTGCTTGCGGTGCATTGTGATCTCGAGGTTGACGAGCGTTGTTCAAACAGGTCAACTCCGTCACCCACTAATTTGATTTATGATCCTAGGTCCATGATGCATCGACAAAAACGTAACCAAGAAATAGCCGACTCCGAGATCGGCACTCCAAAAAGCAAGCGCAGCAAGAGCGCTCTCAACAAATGAAGATTCTGCTTCTTAGGTTTCGCAAATTACGGTCTGTATTACTAGTCTGCCTTGAACCCCCCAAGCGGCTTCCCTTGGCCACACCAAAACCAACCCCGTCTCCATCACCGCGCTCTCCTCTCCACCAACTTGCCACATCAGAGCTGGAACAACTCTATCCACAACTTGACCATGCGCTTGGAAGTTACGAGATCAGCGCCAGTAATAGGATAGAGCTCAGTGCCAGACGGATGGTTGGGATCCTTCTTCTTCCGCAAACAAAAGGGTTCCCGATCTAAATCCCAAGGGACATCAACAGCCTTGTAGTCCATGACCCAGTATTCTGGCCGCCGGATCTCCAAGTCCTGGGACGGAGTTCGTTTGCCAATGCCACCATTGAACCACAGCGGTCGCTTGTGTTCGTCTGGATGGAACATGCCACCGCAGATGCGATAGTCTTCATCGCGTCGCTCGAGTTCGCCAATGGCGCCACCATGGCCCGGACCAATGCCAAACGGAATCCGCATTGCCTCGTGGGCAAACCAGAATGACTCCTTGTCACCTATTTACAGCCAGCAACACACACACACACACACAGAGCAATTGGAGTGGTATTTCAACGTCAGCAGCCAGCACACAAAACTCGCTCGAATTACTGATGTTAAACAAGCGCATCTCACCATATGACTTGTGGTACAGTGTGCCCTTGTATGGATCGTCGTTGAGCAGACACGTCAAAAGAAGCACGGGCATCACCTGCAACTTGTCCCAGACGACAACACCAGAGTCAATTTCATCGCCGCTCTTTTCGTTCATGAGCCGGTTCTCTGTAAACAATAGGTTGTTGATATAAGGGTCTGCGATCTGCTCCATCAGGTGCTTGGATCCTGGACCATCGCCCCCAAATATTATAGGGTAGCGTGCGATCACGGAAGAGTAATGCGCCTGTTTTCTTGTATCCTTCCATTTCAAACAGGACTTCAGGCGGCTGGAAAAATAGTGCGTCGGCATCCATCAGAATGACTTCGCGAAAAGAGGATGCGAGAACTGCAAAGGGTTTGTTTTCCCATCCCTTGTGCGACTCGCTGAACGCAAGAATGGTTTTCATGTCAATGACTTCTACGCCGGGTAATGCAGAGAGCATTTTCCGTTGGGGTTCGCCGAGATCTTCGGGTCCACAGTACATGACTTGGATTGGCAGTTTGGAGCCAAGCATGCGAAGGATTGTGATGGAGTGCTTTGCGACCAAAGCGTATTTGGATCCTGTTGTCATCACGATGCCGCGTCCAGTGGATGCGAGTAATGCTGCCAGAGCAGATTTGTAAACGTTTCCGTTGATGACCCATGGATATAGTTGCTTTTCAAGCTTGAACAGCTCCTCTTCGATCGTTTTGCGGAGCTGCGTGTCGTTGTTGTGCACGGCAGCGTCGTAGAGCATTTCGAAGCCGCGACGATAGACTCGTGTGCGGTCGCCCAGTGCTCGCCAGTCGTCGCCAGCGAGCTTCTTTTGAGAGGCTTCCCATTGGATTTGGCGCAGCTCACCGCGAATGTCAAAGTCGGAGAAGCCCAGCGGAGAGCGGACAAGGGGTCGGCTCCAAGCAGTCATGCTGCGAATAGACGCATGCACCAGATAGATCGATAGAACGATCGTATACGAGTAGATACGCAGCAATGCATGTCGATGACCAATAATGGATCCAGGATGGTGGGTCAGTCAATATGAACAGAGTTGGGACAGCAGGTCGCACATGGCCCGCAGATGGTATAAAGGCAACGCAAAGCGCCAATGATGCAACTGGCTGCATGCACTGTGGTGACATGGATTGCTCAGGAGTAGCACTGGAGCACAAGTTCGTGGCAGACGAGAATGTGCGCAGTCCATAACGGCGCAGCCAGGTGGCGCACATTCTTCAGACAGCACCAATAAGGGCAGCATCGCGTGCACAGCGGCGGTTGGGTGTGTCGGCAATGAGGCAAGCACAGAACATACTTGATCGACTCTGCCGTCCAGGTATCTTCCACAACGACAGACTCTCTCTTTCTGAGTTGTGCTGTATGCGGTGGCAGGTGCCAGACAAAGTCGGCATTGCGATAGCCGTCGTTGTTGCAGTTGGTGGTTGGACCAATTCAGAGTCGAGACACAAGAGTCAGAGGCTTGCTGAACACAAGTTGCTGTGGAGTTGAGGCAAGGAAGCGCTTTGAAGATGCCAAATGCAGCTCACATATGATCAAGATTGACAGCAGGATGATGACTGTGATTGCTGCGAGGATGCGCAGCAGCTGCGTGCCGCGTGGAAGCCGCATTCGCTCTTTGTGGTTGTGAATTGGTAATTGGGGTTTGAAACGATTTGGAGCCACGCCGCTCTCAGGAAACTCAAAACAGAGAGATGCACGAGCACAACAGACACATCATCACTCTGCAGCCCACACAACAATCTAAGCAAAGCAAAGCAAAGCAAAGCAAAGCGAAACCAAGTCGAGCCACATCGTGCCTCCATAGCAATAGCAAAGATGCCACGATGGCTCCAGATGAAGCAGCAGCAAGCAGCAAGCAGTGCAGCACTACATTGCGGTCTGCTCCTGCTCCTGCTGGTGCTGATAGTTTCAGCTGGATCTGTGGTAGCGGCGGCGCGTGGGAGCGAAGCAGCAGTCGAAGCAGCAGTCGAAGCATCAACGGATACAAATGGCGACGATACGCAGTACCAGGCAGCAGGATTCACTGGGGTTTCCGGGTTCTTTGAGGCTGCTGTTGGACAGAGCCCAAGTGCGAGTATGATGGCAGGACTGGGAGCAGCAAGGACGATGGTTGCAGCAATAGCGACTGGGCCGACGCTGCAGTTTGTGCGCGGCGTTGTGTGCGGCATTGCGGCGACGCTGTTTATCCAAGGCGCTGTGCTGGTGCTGCTGCTGACGCTGCTGGCACGGCCGTCGCTGCGGTTGCTGCCGCCTGTGCCCGGAGAGCGATCGCTGAGATATCCCGTTCCCAGCGGAACTCACTCGCTGCAAACCGACCATCAGGACCACCACAACCACCACAGTCACAACGCATCCCAACTGCATCCGTCTGGTGATCGGGCCGCCGATGCATCTGCTCAACAAGCTCCAATCCAAACACCGACTCCCGAGCATCTCAGTCCCTGGCCAAAGCAAGTCATCGCATTCCTCACCGCCGAGCTCACCCCGAAACAGTCCGATACTCCGCTTGTTGCTGGAAAACCCGTCAGCAAAGCTACAATCGCGGCCCTGGCTGCATCTGGCGTCTCGCAAGATACTCTCTCTGCCCAAAGCGATCCAGCATCTTGGCTTGCTTCGCATCAATCGGACCCCGTTGCTGCTGGCCCTCTCGAAAAGTGCCACTGGCTGAACGTTGCTTTGCATCGCTTCTTCTTGACCTTTCGCTCAAGCGAGTTGTTCAAACGGCGCTGGACTGAGCGCATGTCCAGCAAGATCAACATGAAGATCAAAAGCAATCCCTTCATTGTGAGTTGCCCCTGTTCTGTCAGGCAGTGCACTCAATGGACTCGTAGCTAAACAAGATTGTTGTGCACAACTAGACTTCAATCAAGATTACAGAGCTCTATCTTGGTGACAATTCGCCACAGATCCATGGCATCAGACTCCTCAAGGGTGTTACCGTGGATCTCGCTGTGTTTGCTGACGCAGAAGTCTCATACGAAGGCGGCGGATACATCGTACTTGATGTGGCCACAACTGCTGGTTTCACCATTTCATCTCGAGTTGCAATCAACAAATTTACTGGAATGGTTTGTGGCGCTCATACGCTCATACGCTCTTATTCTGAAGAAATCCCACTAGCAATACTGACACATCTTATATCCTATTGAAACAGGTCCGCGTTCGTGCACCTTCTTTGTTGTGGCCAGACATGATTGGAATCACGTTTGTTGAAGATCCTGGCATTTCCTTCACTGTTGACACGCCAATTACTGTTGCCGACAATGAGATGGTTCGCGGCATGGTCAACAAGCTTATAGGCTCGATCATGCGTAAGATTTTCTTGGAGCTCTGGGTCTTTCCAAGCTGGAGAACCTTCTTCCTGCCACAAATGCAACCATCACCAGAGGAGCTAAAGGAAAGATCGAGTAACAACTCATCGAAAGCCGGAGTGTCCTCTTCGGCATTGGGATTGCTCAAACCTGGAGGCAACTCTGCTAAGCCTACCCTTGCCGATCGAGCAACAGCGTTGTGGGAGTCTCGCATCATGCGCGGCACTGGTCCCAAAACCATCCAAAAAGATCTGCTCCAAGGATTCACGTTTGATACAACAGCGTCGCTGACGGTATCGGATTCTGCAGCTGTAGAAGATATGGATTCAACTCTGATCAGCTCGTTTATGGGTCTGGTCCATGAACCGGACGATCCAGCAGGAAGCAAAGACAGTGAGGACCAAACCGATGTTGCTGCGGCACAGGCAAGTCTATCACCGAATCCTGCGCCTGCCCAACTCCCTAGTGCTACAATGTCTCCAGCGTCAGGATCGCAAACACAGCAAACACAGCAGCAGTTGAATGGATGGAAAACAGTGCGCAATAAGGGTGGAATCATTGTTCAAAAGCGTGTTGTAGGTGTCTCAGAATCCACTGATATGGTGCGCGCAACTGTGACAATCGAATGCGACGCCGAGCGCGTCGCACGGGTTCTATCTAACCCCGAGCATTTCGCACATGTCTACGAAGCCTTTTCAGGCGCACAGACTGTGTGCAAGATAGACGCTGATCGGTCCATCTTGAACGCCAAGTTTCGATTCGGCCGATTACAATCAAAATCATTTCTGGCTTTTTGCACCACTCGCAGTCTAAACGAAGCGGGCGAATCTCAACCGTCAATGCAGCCATCTGCAACTTCATCCGAAACGCATCTTGCACTCTCCTCTATAGATGGCTCTGGACAGCCTCAGACTGAACAGCCGCAACGCCGCAACACTCATGTCCAGCGCGTTGTCGTGATGCGCTCTATCGGCTCATTTCAAGCACCTGCTCTTCCTACCATTGGCAGTCCTCCAATGTCTGCTCTCGGCATTGATTCTGCTGGAGAAGAATCAGATGCAACCGACCCTGAGTCGCAGTCGCATGCCGCTCGTAGTAACATCCATGACGCAGCTACTCGGAGAACGGAAGCTGATCGAGCATCCATGAACGATATCCCAAGCGCCTTGCCCACTCAGCGTGAGTTTTTACACTTATATTCTCTCTGTCTTACTGCCTGCCGCTGACTGCAAAGCATCTTGTTGGAATCTACAGCACCGCACACACATGAGCGATCTAGATCTAATTCAGTTGGTACACGCAGTCGTCCTATTCCACATCCTGCTCATGCAGAACAGTTAGATACAGATTCCACCGCGATGCTTCATCCGCTATCACCCATTTTGTCAACCTCGAGCCAAAAAAGGGGCAGTGGCAGTAATACCGGCAATTCTTCCGCCATGTCTACAGGCTTGGCCACGAGCTCAACACCACGACTTTCAGATGACTTTCAGCCAACGGCTAATGCGTCTCAGAGCTCGTTGGTAGACAGTAAACCTGATGCGGATGTCTATATCTACGGATACCTGATCACGCCAGTGCCAGAGGATCCAGAGTGCTCAAGCAGAGTCACAATAGTTTCGCATTTCTCTCAAGATCTGCAGCGCTTAGAGGTCGACTTCAACAGCTGCAAGCGACTCAAGCAGTTTATCGAAGAGCTTGATCAGCTTACTCGTGGTTTGACTGATTCCATGTCGCATCTTGCCAGCAACGACCAACTGGTAGATCCTCGCAAGCGACGCGTCTTTCCAAGCATCACTTCTGCCGATGGCACAATCACATTCGACACTGGCACGCTTGTTGACAGTCGCCGTCTCGAGAAGATCAAAAGCTATCTGGGCAGCACAGCAAGCTATCTGATGAAGGGTCGCAAAGGAAGCAAGCCATCGTCCTCTTCGTCCTCTTCTGCCTCGTGGCTTCCAGGCAGTGGTCGTACCGTATCAACAGGTGCTGATGCTTCTGATGGAGAAGACCGCCAGTCAATTTCTCAAGGAGGTCGTGTCGCTAGCGAAGCAGGCAGTGGAGCAAGCCTGCAGCTTGATGCAGAGCCATACAATGGCCAGTCTAGACGCTCTATGGAGATGGAGGCGCGACCGCTGCTGGCTGCACCGGCCTCGCATCATGCAAGCGAATC
>JH392925.1:146930-165414 GCA_000235945.1 Homolaphlyctis polyrhiza JEL 142
CGTGATGAAGAAGCAGCCGATCAAGAAACAGAATATGGATCAAACTCAATGCATCTATCTGATGTTGAGCCGAAATCTGTTATTGTTATTGTTGCTGCTGCTGATCAAGATGGAATGCAAGAGAAAGACGAGTATGGCACTGCCTTTTGCTTACTGGGACAAGCTGGTTCAACTGCATCAGAGTGTAAACAAGCACCAAAGGAGAAATCGGTGTGTGACACAACAGCTGATGGTGTTGCTGACCATATTGCATTCAAGTAGGAACACAAACAGGATTGAAACCCACAAGATATAGATCACATATCTCATAGTAAGTGGCATTCTATGTTCGAAATGCAATCCTTGCCATAATTATGCTGCGGACTGATCTACTGTTGGTCTATGAGATATAGTCACGAGTCAACAGTCACTCTATTCCAAGACAAGCATGCGGATGAGTCCGGTCTCTGTTCTTTACAGCCTCCACTTGATCCTGGTTGCATTCATCAAACAACAAGCTGATCAGAACTGCATCAAACTCATCAAGATACTGCTTGATGCTGTGTGTCTGTTCTGGTGCAACAAAGTCGTCTCAATCAGATCTGATGGATCGAGTACCATGACTGGTCGATATGCTCGAGTTGTCACGTTGATGCAGGACGAGTGCTCGAGTCGTGTGCCTTGCATTTGATGCATCTCACACCAACTCGATATCGCTGTCAACAACTCGATGCATGGAGTATTGGACAATGCGTTCTACAAACTTGCGCAGGCATTCTCTGTGCATCTTGGACCTCATCACATCCTTAGCAATCAGATGGATTCCGAGTACAGAAAGGAACACAACGCATTGGATCGCGTTTTGGCAGCATCTTGTGCTGGCTTGTGCAACACTGTCATCGATTGCTGATCCATGTGCCTGACAAGCGACACATCCAAACGCCGTCCACTCAATGGTGGATCATTGCAGCTGTTGCTATTGCACCTTTGTTGTAACAGATGACCATCACATTCTGCATGATCCAGTCTCTGGATCTTGTCATCTGTCAGCAATGCCGACAGGTGTCAATCTGATGACAGATGCTGTTGGTCAGTGTTGATGTTGATTCTGCTGCTGGTGATCCTGCATCGAACGAGACTGGTTGCACAACAATCGTGCAGCGAGATGATTGGTTCACAGCCAATGACTAGATCATCTTGCACATCCAGTCTCAAGGCTCGTGGCTGCATGATTTGTACAACGAGCTTTGTGGCATTGACCAGCAGCATACATTCGACGAGATCGGCAAGTTCTTGTTGTTGATTGTCACAAATGACTTTCAGATCAAGGCACAGCGTGATCTCAACAACAAATCAGGAGAACTACAAGTATCCGCAAGTAATACCATCTGACACTATCAACATGCATTCTGCTGCATTGATCAGCAGTGTTGTGCATCAATACCGTGTGCATCTTGGCACTCACTGAAGTGTTGAGTTGATCGAGAATGCTGAGAGTGAACAATGTGATCTGCTTGATGCCTAGATGCGATAACCACATCTGATGGCAGCCATCGACAAGCACAACAAACAGGCGCTCTTCAGCGAGGCATGACACTAGATGAAGGAGCGATCCAATCAGTTGCGTCAGTTGTGTGGTGGATTGGCAACTGCAATTCCAGAATTCCACATCTGTTGACAGTGACTTGGTCATTGTGAAATGGGAGATATACAGCTATCGCACCAGTCTGACAAGCCTCTGACTGGCTGGCACAATGCATGGCAAAGCAGCACAAGCCATAAGCAGATAAGATCCAGTGGCTATAAAGCTGATGCAATGCATCACTGTTTACGAGACTTGCCACATTTTCCATCCATATCAACCAACAACAACAACCATCAACAGTAACCAGTGAATCAATGGCCATCACCTTAGTAAAGCAGAGTAGCGCAGGGCCGCTTGCGGTGCACCGCTTCAAACGCTCACAGAACGCAGCAGACACAGACACAGACGCAGCCACAGCCACAGCCACAGATACCAAACTTGTTGCGGCACTTGCACCGTTGTTGGTCATGGCATCACGCACGAGCCTCGTTGCTCTTGCACTAACACCAGACGAGATCTCACTCGTAGCACCCGAGACGCTTGATATCAGTCTTGATCTGGATCGTACTGGTATCGCTGTACCGGTCAAGAGCGAGCGGCCGTGGACCAGCTTTCGTGTGGCTGGGCAGTTGGACTTTGGCCTCACTGGGATCATTAGCTCGCTCACAGCACCAATGGCCGAAGCAGGTATCCCAGTGTTTGTAGTATCAACGTTCGACACGGACTACATTCTCATCAAATGCGATCGGTCAGCAGAAGCAGCGCTGATCTGGAGCAAGCTTGACGGTGTTTCTGTTGACGAACTGTAGTTGCGTCTGTCTGTCTGTCTGATGAATGAATGAATGAATGGATGGATGAATGAATAGATGGATGAATGGATGAATGCACGATGGAAGCAATGCAGAATGGCAAAAGCATCCAAGCAACAGCTCTCAAAAGAGTGATGTAAACTGAAGCAGCAAGATGCTTGTATATCGATCCATGATCATGATGATGATTTTGGGCGAGCACGATGAGTTGAGCACAAGGCAACAAACAGTTGATTGGATTTGATGATTTCGACTTGACTCTGGTTGCAAATCAACAAAGCCAAACGACCAGCGACCAGTGACCAGCGACCAGTGAACCCCAAGCACATTGTATCAGTAATAGTAGTATCAGAAGTAGTAGTATCAGTGATAGTAGTAGTAGTCGAATGGCAGGCGAATTCATTGGTGATAGCAGCAACATTGGTGGAAACAGTGCTGGATCGCCGCCATCGCTCAGTGCGGGCTTCAGCGCAATGATGCTGCAGCAGAACCAGCAGCAACAGAACCAACAGCAGCAACAGAGTGGAATGGCTGTGCGCAGGCGGCCATCGGCCCCGGCTCGCTCTCACACATCACCTGCACCAACATCGGCATCAGGACCATCGTCAGGACCATCGTCAGGACCATCAGGACCACGGCAGCGAGTTGCTGTCATGAACTCAAACTATCTGCAGCAGCCTGTCTCGTTGTCAATGTCGCCGCCATCGACATCAGCATCGATATCGGCATCAACATCGGCCGCTTCGCAGCTGCCATCGCAGTCACAGTCGCAGGGACAAGGACAAGGGCAAGGAACCACTCGGTCCGTGGTGCACAGCAACGGAAATGGTGGCACCGGCAATGGCACAAGCTCGCACCCTGCAACTCAGACCCAGACACATCCTCTTACTCATCACCAGAATGCTGCTGCATCTGGATATTCGTCCCATGCGGCTCACTCTCAATACTCGCAATACTCGAGCCATGCAACAGGCAATGCGGGCCACACCGGACTCATGGCTCATGACGGATCCATGCAGCCGCCGCCGTCAGTGCAGGACCAGGCCCGCTCCGCACCCACACTCACATCGCCTGCTGCGCTGTTCAAGCGCTCGGCATCAGCATCGTCCATCAGAACTGAAACCTTGCGCGCTGAGAACGCCACAGGTTCCAGTTCGCAAAACAACGGCTTCCTCAGCGGCAACAACTACAACTCTGGCCCATCCCACTCTGCCGCCATGCCGCACTTTCAGGGAACATTCTCCTCTCATGCGGCTGCTGCTGCGGCGGCCGCTGCTTCATCTTCATCGGCTGGTGGCAGCTTCAGCGTCTTGGGTGCCGATGATTCGTATACTTCCATCGATATGAACAACTACCAAAGTCGCAAGCCATCGTTCCTGCTGAACCAACAGCATTCCCATAAACACAGCCAAATGCAGCAGCAGCTTCTATCTCACCAGGGTCAGGCACAGCAGCAGCAGAAAATCATCCTGCAGACTGCTCCTCCTCGCTCCTCAATGGCTCCTCGCAAGAAATGCGCAAAGATTGTGTGCAACACTTCGTATGGCGGCACAATGGAATTTGAGCTCGAAAAGGAGATCAACTCTATCGGCCGCAAAGAGGATAACGATATTGCCCTCTCTGACGGCAAGATCTCAAAATATCACGCCGAAATCATCCGCACAAAGGACGGGTATGCGTCTATGGCTTTTAATGCTCTCCTAATCCATCTTTGGTTCTCTGGCTGCTTTAAAGATGAATCCTGACAAACGGCTTGCTGTACTGCTCTTTGATAACTTGCCTAGATATTGCGTGCGAGACAAAAACTCATCCAACGGCGTGCGACTCAACGACTATCTTATCGAGCCTGGCCAGCTCTATCGTCTCTCTGACAATGACGAGCTTCTGATTGCAAGTATTTCATTCACATTCCACGATATTGTTCATCCTGAACCTACTTCGTACAATCCCGAAAAGGAGTACCTCAATCTAGTCACGATTCTGCCCTCGGAAGAAAAATACGAAGAGACTGTCACGATTCGCCAAGAGATTGAGACTGAGGAGGGCGTCGATTTCTTTGCAATTGATGATGTTCCCAACGTAGACACACTGAAAGAAGACTACGAGAAGCTGCGGCTTGCATACGAATTGTCAAAGATGTCGGTTACCAACGATATCAACCAGCTTCTTGCAAAGTCCCTCGACCTGATCTTTGGCGTCATTCCTATAGATCGTGGTGTTGTTCTGCTTGTTGACCAAAACACAGCAGTGCTTTCAAAGCACTGTGTCAAGCTGCGCGAGGGCAAGGCAAACGAGAACCGCGAGATCTTGCTCTCGTCCACGATTTTGCAAAAAGTATATCATTCGCACAAGTGTCTCATCACATCTGACGCGACTGAAGATCCGATGCTTGGCAAAGCGCAATCAGTCCGCACAGGCCAGATCCGATCTGTCATCTGCATACCCCTCGTGTCTCGCAACATTGTGCATGGTATTCTTCATCTTGATTCGCGCGATCGCATCAGCTCATTCTCCACCAAAGACATCTCGCTTGTCAAGGCCATCTGCAGTCAAACAGCCATGGTGATTGAGAACTTGAACTTGATTCGTGAGGTTGGCAAGCGAGCGCGTATCACTGAACAGCTCTCCCGATTCTTGCCGCCGCACATTGTGACCAAGATGACGGCTCAGCCAGACTTTATCAGAAAGGGTGGTCGATTGACTGTGGGCACTGTCATCTTTGCTGATATTCGCGGGTTTACTGATCTGTCGGAGCGATTGAGTCCTGCCGATGTTGTCAGTCTCTTGAATGACTATTTTGAAAGAGTAAGATTGACTCGTTTCCCAAGACTGTTGATACTTGTATTCTGTGATGATCATTGAATACTTTTAGGTTTCTGACAATTTGACTGTCGCTGTGATTCTCTGTTTTGACATTGACTGCACTAGCTTGTCAAGATTGTGTTCAAGTACCATGGCATTGTCGACAAGTACATTGGCGATGCTCTCATGGCTGTTTTTGGCACGCTCGATGAAGATCATGATTCAGAATTCCGTGCAGTATGTGCAACGCTTGACTTCCAGCGTGCCATCAAAGATCTCAATGCAGAACGCATCCGCGCCAACCTCGAGCCTATCTCGATCGGCGTCGGAGTCAACACGGGCGAACTTCTTGCTGGCTTTATTGGTTCCTCGCAACGACTTGAATTCACTTGCATTGGCGATGCTGTCAACACATCATCTCGCATCTCTAGCATTGCGCAAAGCGACCAGGTTTTGATTTCGGAATCCACTTATGAAAAGCTGCGAGGTCGTATCTTGTGCGAGCCTGTTGGCCTACGGTCTCTCAAGGGCAAAAAGAAGGAAGTCATGGTCTTTCAAGCAATCAGAGAGCTTGTTTGATTACAAGTGTTTGTTTGTTTGTTTGTTTGGGGGGGGGGGGATGAGACTTGTTGTGTCTTTTCTTCCCTCCTGTTCCTTCCTGCTCCTCCTCTTAGATTGTTGGTATCAAGTGTTTTTTTCAATGAGCATTTCGAGGGGCAGAAGAGATTCATTTGCCATCTACTACTTTGCGATTACTGCTTTCCCTCTCCTATTACTACTTCTACTTGATTTGATATGATTTGATATGATTTTGAGCAATACAATTGGGTTGTTTTGTGTGTTTTGTGTTGGTTTTGGAGGATGGACTATATGACTACGAGTGACACTATGAATGGGGCAAGCACTTGAGGAATGGTGTTGAAGGGTGATATAGCACGATGAGTATGGTGCGATGAGTATTGGGTGGGGCAGCAACTTGCATTCGCCACTCAAAAAGTATACCCGCAGCTTGATACAAGGTTTCTCCAACCGATCACGAAACAGATCATGGGCTCGCAGAAGGCGCAGATGGCACAGATTGGCAGAGCAGACGTTGAGCAGCAGGCAGCTGTCGACGGCGACGAGCAGCACCCACTGCTCGAGAGCCCAGCGACATCGACTGGTGCACCTGGTGCACAGGCGGGCAGCAGCGTGTCGCGTCGACGAGTCGCAGGACTGCTCACGGGACTGCTGGCCGTTGCTGCTGTGACTGCTGTCGCCACCGGTGTGCACCAGACTCAGGGTTCTGCCTCTGCTTCTGGTGTTGTGGGCTCATCGTCGCTGCTGGCACCTGGCAAGCCGCAGCTGGTGCCGTCGACACAGCGGGTGATTGAGCACCTGGTGCAGCTCGAGGAGATTGCGCGAGCGCACGGTGGCTCGCGGTCTGTGGCGACGGGCCACCAAGCATCTGTCGACTATGTCGTGCAGCAACTTGCACCCTTCAACTCGTCGCTCAAGGTCTGGACTGAAGATGTTCCGCTGCTGGCACAGATCGACTCAAAGGTTGGTGGATCTCTCTCATACTCTCTCTCACTTACTAGTTCTTGAGTATGCTGCTGGCGTATATCATTGTGCTTCTGTGCTGTGCCGGTTGCTGTGCCGGTTGCTGTGCCGGCCGCACATCGTGCATTGACGCCATTTGATGCACTTTCATGCACTGCTTGGCTGCTGTATTTATCCGGCTGACAACTTCCCTATTTCCCTCTCCCTCTTCCTCTTCGTCTCCCTAATTCCCTCTCCTTCTGTTTCGGCTTGCTTCTCTCAGCCACCAGTTCTGCGTTCGTTCATCCGCCGCAAGAACTCGAAGAAGAATGACGAGTTTGCCGAGATCGAGTACACTCCTCGCATCGATGTAGCCGTCCAGCGTGGCTCTGGCTCTGCCACCATCAAGGATGCTGCCGTTCATCGTGTGTCGTCGTGCTCGTCCAAGCTGCTTGCTCGCGAGCTTGTTCTTTTCGAGACCAGCGAGGATGACAAGAACGACAAGGACAAGAAGAAGAAGAAGCATCCTAAGAAGGAGGACTGGGTTGCCTTGATCGGCCCTGGCAGCTCCACTGGCTGCACTCCCTGCGATCGTCTTGTCCATGCCATTGACCTTGGTGCCAAAGGCGCGATCGTCTATGCCACGCCTGGCAATCAGGCTGGCTACCCGCATGCCATGCCCCCTTCGCCTGGATCCTGTGCCCGCAACCCAGTTTACACGGACAAGCTTGCCAAGATTGCCATTGTGGCGCTCTCGGACACATCGGCTTTCAAGCTCCTTGAACAGCTTAGCGATGCTGCCACCAACCCCGACCATGGCGACGATGCCCAAGTTCATGTCGAGCTGGACGTTCACAGCGTCTTCAAGACGATCAACTCTAAGAATGTTCTGGCTGAGACTGTCGGCGGCAACCCTGACAAGATTGTTGTTCTGGGCTCGCATCTGGATTCTGGTAAGGATTTGTGTTCTATATCTATATCTGTCATTACTACTGTTTTGGTGGCTGACAAGGTATGCCTTCTCACACTCACTGTTGTGCGATCTGCCTGTTCAAGTTCCTGCTGGACCCGGTGTCAATGATGGTAATGCTTGACTGATGTGCACCATTCTTGTAGCATATTCTGGCTTGAAAAGTACATTGGCTGACCAAAACTGATGCCTCAAACACTCCTGTCAATTACCCCTCGCGCACCTTTTCTCTTTCGTATCAAACCAAACAGATGGATCGGGTGCAATGGCTACGATCGAGTTTGCTCAGAACTTTGCGACTTCGGGTCTTGCCCAGCGCACCGTGCAAAAGATCCGCTTTGCCTGGTGGACTGGCGAGGAGATTGGACTGCTTGGCTCAAACTACTACGTGGCCAATCTCAAGAAAACCGATCCTGCTGAGCTTGCCAAGCACAAGGCTAATATCGACATTGATATGCTCGCTTCTCCCAACTATGTTCGGTAAGCATCGATAACTACTGTTTTTGAATAGCATCCTTGATTGGTTGGCTGTTATCTCCCCTGATACTCCTTCTTGTGACTGCGGCGCGACTCGCTTCTGCTTTATTGACATTTTGCTTGATGACAGTGGTGTTTATGACGCTCATGAAGTCGCTGACGAGACAACGCGCCGTCGCAGCCAGACCATTTCTGACATGTTCATTGAAGGATTCAAGGCACAGGGACTTGCCACAGTGTCGTACCTGCTTGATGGCCGCAGCGACTATCAGGCGTTTGTCAATGAGGGCATTTCTGCCGGCGGTGTGATTACTGGCGCCGATGAAATCAAGACACCGGAACTGGCTGAGCTCTTTGGCGGTGTCTCGGGTGTTGCCGAAGATCGTGAGTCGAAGCATCTCTCTTGATTCTCCTGATGTGATGAGTTGCTCGAATCATCAACTGATTTTATGACTGTTTTGCATGATGCTGCTACTGCTGCTGCTGCTTCGCTTTCAAACCCACACCAACAGCTTGCTACCACCAGGACTGTGACCGCGTTGCTGCCATCCGAGGACCTGGCCAAGTGATTCTTGAGCAGAACCTCAAGGTGATTGCTCGTGTCATGGAAACCTTTGCAACTGCCAGTGACGTGGATAAGCTGCTTGATGGCACAGCTTGATCTGCCTTTCAACCCAATTCACGAGTTGAGATTCCATCAAAAGCTTGTTGTTCCTCTCTCCTCTCTCTCTCTCTCCTTCTTTCCTCAAAAAAAGCAGTGGATCTCGAATAAAGACCAGTTCTCCGACTCACTCTACTCTGTAGGAATAATATCAAGGGGTTTTATCGTTTTTATTGAGAATCAGAATGATGCACGACTGGTGTCATCTTCATCTCGCTGAAATCGGCTTTCCGGTCAATTGTCCAAGCACGCCATTCGCAAACAGCAAACATGCCCCATGACACAAACAGCATCCATGCAAACACTATCGACACGATTATCAATGTCAGGCTTCTCGAATAGATCTGGTTGCTTTCCGGGCTGAAGAAACCCGCAGCAAACAAATCTGCGCACGACGATGACGATGGTGATGGTGAAGATGATGAGTTTGCTGGGATACTTGTGGTCGAATTTGATGAGGAAGAAGATGATGATGGATTGGAGAGCGACCCGAATTCCGAGCAAGTTTGAGCAATACCAACCGACGAAGCAATAGCACCAGCAAGACACACGCAACTCCAAACAGTAGTAATAATCGACAGTCCCAGTCCCAACGGCGACGGTTTCGTCTCATTTCGGTAATAGAACAGAAAATGAACGAGTGCAATGACAAGCGTGATTGCGATTGACGATCCCGATAACACCGAAAGCGATGCGCACGCTGACGATTTCGCAACAAATACCATGGTGTCGGGCGACTGTGTGTGGTAGTTTGTTACAAATAAGAGACAGGTGTGGTTGGGTCCGTATTGTGCTTGCTGAAGAATTCCTGATAGGAATACTGATGCGGAGACCTGGGTGACGATGTGAATGCATTGCGTGCATTGAGTGCATTGAGTGCAACGCAGTCGTCAGATTCATGTGTGATTTAATGCAGAGTTTTAATGGATGCTGGCATTGTATGCTTACTATTTGCAGAATGAACGAAGTAAGAATGATCCAGCGCTCAGTACGGCTGGTGGACGGCTGGACACCGGTCGGTGCAAGCTGCATTCGCTGAATAAACGGCATGATACGAGATGCTGAGCGACTATGTATCTGCAGATGTGCGAGTAGAGTAGAACCGAGAACACCAAAGTAGATATACACGCTGCGGGTTGTAGCAGCAAACTACTCGCATTTATAGTCGACTGCTGCTCGCCTTTGTGTTGGTTGATGTGTGCGTCGAAGCTCCGCTCCCTCCCGTCAAATGTTTGATCAAAGCCAATACATTCATGATCTTTTTCGGTCCTTTGGAGTCTCTGGAAGCTGTCGATTCGGACATATGACTCATGCGCCATCACGTACACTGCTGCAGACCATGCTTGCCGTCTGCATATTCTGTTTCAGTTTTTACCATGTGCCAGTGCTGGGGAGAGACGGGGATGTCAACAGCAGGGTGCTGTCGATTCAAAGCGTCATCTTGAGCGCCAAAGGGAATGCGAAATACGAGATGCTTTCCCTTGAATAGATCCATACACATTCCAACACACGGCGTAGAATGTCTGATATCAAGTACATCAAGAACCTGGGATTCGTTGGCAGCGTATGCCTGCTTATCTCGAGCATATCTGGGCCAGGTATGCAGCAGACACACAAAAACCCAAAACTGTCCAGAGCGAGAGCGTCTGCCAAATGAAGGGGAAGGCCATCCTTCAAGCAGATAGTCTCAAATATCGCAGTGGTCAACCGTCGCGACATTATTCGGGATACACATCTATTCATGTATGTATATATATACTTACATCAGAAATACTCGATATACATGTATCAATCGCGTAGGAGTCGCCATCATACCTCAAGTGTTTCAGAGTGCCGGATGGTTTGTGTAAGCATTTGCGGCTTACATTGCTCGAGATTCGACTGTACTTGAGTTTGTCGCCTTAAGCAGCCATCTGTACTAATTGACAGGAATTCTGTACATTTTGGTAGATCGTCCATTTCCTTTATTGGCATCGGTATCTTGACGGGCATCGCGTCACTCTTTGTTGTCGAGGCATCAAGCAGGTTTCCTGGAAACGAGCAGTTTGAAGTGAGCAAACTGGTGCTGCGCCAGTGAGGCTAGGCATCAAGCCGTTTCTCCATCAACCATCGCTATCACCATCGCAGTCAATCAGAAGGATGCTGACCGGCACCACATTGTCGCTTACCAAAACAATATCTGCACTCTGATTGCACACCATTGGCACACAGCGAAACGTTGAATTCACAATTCTTGTCCACCAGGTAAGTCGATACGATCTCATCTAATCTCTCCTCTCCACCACTACAACCAAACTCTCAATCGCATACAAAAAGAGAAATCTATTATGTATTGCTCTCCCATTGAATCCGAGGCTGAATTGGAATACAGTTTTATGGCAGGCGATGGTACTATGCTCTTATTTTCATTCTCTACGGCTCTTTGACATCAACCAATATCGCATCAATCGTTGGCGCAAGCCAAGTAAGTCGAATTTAGAACACAAAAGTCTATTTGGTTGCATCAATACACTCCATAGATCTAACACGCAACCCACTAGATCTTTGATAACCTGTTCATCACTGCATTCGGTGGAACGTGTGGTATCGGGCTTTCTCCAATCTCGGGACTCTATTGCGTCACATCAGCCGGAAATACCAATTCTCCTTTTGGAAACAACTATATGCTGATCACTGTTGGCGCATTGGTGTGTATCCCATCTAAAAAACTCCGGGGAAGGGGGCGAGCGAAACGCTTGATGATATCTGTCAAGTAGTTGACTGACACTTGTTTTTGCTCAATGCTCGTGCTTGAATCGGCGTTCTTGATCAGATCAATCTAATGGTTATCGTGCCACTGACCCTGATGGATATCAATTCAAATGCACTGCTTCAACTAGGTATGTACACTTCCAAATAACAGTAATCGCAGTAACGCCGACGAGTGCAACTGCTTCAATTATATAGTGCATTTGCATATTTGCTTCATATCTCAGTGTGTGTACGAGGCTAACAGATCAACTTGATCTAACTCTCGTATCATCGTTACTCTCTGTTGCACGGTCTACCGATTGGTTATCAGTATCTGCAGGCTATCTCGGAATCTTTACAATCACCGTGGTCGCCCAATCCTTAGTCATGCGAACTAATACTGCATGGCTTCCCGCAGTCGGTAGCGACACTCAGCATATTCTCGGAACGGTCATTTTCAATTTTGGTAAGTCGAGTGTAGGAAAAGGGAACAAGATATTATCGGTTGGATAGGTTGTCTGTGAAATGACGATTGTGCAGCATTACTGACTTGATCACTACCGCACAGCTCTTGCCAATGAGGTGCCGTCATGGGTCAATGTCACAGTAAGTCTGACCGTCGATAAAACCCATACACACTATATTTGTTATCAAGCTTATTTGCAGGTGGATGATTGATACTAAGTGAATCTTGTTTGATTTGATAATGACAGCATCCAAAAGTCAATCTGAAGAAGTGTGTCTGGACAGCGATATCGATCAGCTGTCTTCTTTATATCATTATCGGCATCTTTGGTAACTAGTATAAACATATTCGCTATACCCAACTGTTGCCTGCAAAATCTCTATTGAACTCTATTCTCTACTCACAGTTGTGGTCCTACTGGATAGAGTTGTGTTCTAACACTGCTGATACTCTGCTCTCTACTGCATCCCTACTATCGTACAACTCTTAACTCCCCCCCTCTCTCGCATTATCTTCTCTGCTCTCCTGTGCTCGCATAGGTGCACTATCCTTTCGCATCGATCTCAGCACCAATATTGCCCAGGCAATGTATTACAACAGCACCAATCTCTCACCAGGTGCACACGGATGGATTGTCTTTATGTATGTCCTCTATCCATTCTTCATGTACATCACTTCTGTGCCGATTGCCATGATCGTCGTGCGTCTCAACTTTCTCGCATCGCGTATTACAACAAAAGGTTGGGTTTCTTATCAAGTAGCTTATAGTGTGCCACCTCTCTTCCATTACCATACAACAAAGGATGGAGATAGAGAACCCTCGCTCTACTATTTAACAAAGCCCCACTTTGCTCTTTAAAGAGAGTAATACCGAGTTGCTTTGCATCTTGCATTACTAACATATCTTCTGGGGTTGTTTGGTGCTTGGTATGATAGGAATGGCAAACTTTTGGGCAATCTATGCACCCTTTTTACTGGCGATTCCATTCCAGACTGGCAGTTTGATCAACCATTTTGGTATTTGGACCAGCCTGACTTTCCAAGCCATCTGCAACTTTACTGTACCGTTTCTCATCTATGCATTCTTGTCAAAACGCAATATGGGTGAGTTTTTTTTTACAACCTGATATATGTCTATACACGAATATCAATACTTGTATAGTGGTGGCTGACACATGTGCAACTGTCGCGATCTTTATGGTGCTTGTGATTCGCAGTGATGGCGCAGTCTGTGATAGATGAGGTAAGCGCATGCAATTGCAATTACATGGGGAAGAATAGGGAGACCAAGAGAAACACACAGAAATACTGACTGGACGACTGTTTTTCGTTGAATCAACAGCTAGAGTTTCTTGACATCACTGCAGGAATCAAGAAAGTGATTAGAGAAGACGAAGATGATTTCGACTACATCTATCACCTCCCACATGCAGATCTGGACCGCCTCCCAACGCGTGATCCCTTCAAGCCGCTCAAAGAAGCAACACTCCCACCCAAATCCAAATCGATTAGCCAATTATCGCAGTCGTCTCTCCACTCTGTTCGCGACTTGAGAAACATGCTTAATCCACAAAATCAGACCTTGGCCAAACGTCCTTCAACTCGATCCAATCAGAATATCCGCAACATCAAGAAAACAGCCGACATGGCTGAATCGGGACTTTCGAAATCGTCGCTCAACTTGACTTCGATTGTCGTGACGAGCGGTCTGGGTGCACCGAGCACTGGCCCCTCAATCAACTCGACTGGCATCAGCGCCAAACACTCGATGAAGAAGAATGTATCCAACGCGCAACTCTCAACGCCGCAAACTTCAGTGGTACGTGGAAGCGACAGTCAAGGATCACGATTGAACACGCGCGGTCTTTTGGGTATTTACGGTGTTCCCCAACGCACAAGCACGATTGGATCAAACGCCTACAAATCAGGCTATTCTGGACAAGTTGCTCCTGTGAATGATCTAGACGATTTCGCCGTGGTTATGTTGAATGGCGGTGAAACATATCGTGCAATACCTCCCTTTAGAGCACTCCCCAAATGGATCACTAACATTGCAAGACCAAAGTGGATTGCTGGTTTATGTGTTGTTCTTGTCACGGTCTTGATGATCGATGTCATTGTTGCTAGCATTCAAAATCCTGTAAGCTGATACTCAAGTAGGGTGGGAGGGATGGATGGATGGAAAGCATAGTTGGATCTCTTTCGTCTTGGATATTCATTCGAATTACAAGAATGAGAATAAAGTCTGAACAAAACTCTGAAGAGTCACCTGTTTTTTGTTTGGTAACAGACTCTGCTTCTATCTCAGTTGTCCTGTTTGTTTGTTTGTTTGTTTGAATTTCTGCTGCTTTCTCCTTTTTCCACTGTTATCTCGTTCTTATCTCTTCATCTGTATCTGTGACAGTCGCATTTGAAAAGAGTCTGACATGTCGGGCTACACCAAGAACATGTATGTGCCAGAGTCTGTCGCATAGTTTTGTGCTATGGAATAGCAAGCGTATGAGGCGGGGAAGGAGACCTGTCCAAAAAGCTTGTTTGTGTCTTGGTCATGTCTTGCAAGCCAGACAACAATGCAACAAACCACAACAAACTGCTCGCGATAGCACCGTTCATCAGCAAGCTTGATACTAACCAAAGTGACCACTGTTATCTGACCCAACAATCTATCAAAACACCAAAACTACTGCAGTGGATATGTTGGCAGCGTCAGCTTATTGCTGACCAGCATCACAGGACCAGGTAAAAGCCTTTCTCATGTAATACTGCTCTGCACAACAACATTCATCGTCGAACCTGACAGATATCACTCATCCCTCTAATCAAACAGGCATCGTCGTGATTCCAAGCGTATTCCAGACATCAGGGTGGCTAATGTAACTACATCAGCCCCTATCGTTCTCTCATCCATCGTTCAAGGCATGACTTATTTCGTGCATCACACACTCAGTAAACTAACCATGATGTGTATGGGCATATCTCAGTCCCACCCTGATGTTTATTGGCGTTGGTATCCTCACGGGATTTGCCTGCTTGCTTGTACTAGAAGCATGCTCGCTGTTTCCAGGAAACGAAAAGTTTGAGGTCAGAATCAGTGTGATGTGCATTCAAACAACTTGCCATCAGACTCTTTCCTCATCACAAAACCAACAGCGAGATGCAACCGGGCCACTGATACAATCCAAAAAACTTGTTTCTGACCCCATCAACAGAGAAACGTTGAATTCACTGTCTTGGTTCATCAGGTTGGTCGTTACTTTTAATAGATCCTTGACTCACACATTTACTGTATTGATAACACTGACTGAATCTACACTGCTTGGAATTACCCTGCTTAAAAACCAACAAAGTTTTATGGAAGAACTTGGTATTATATCATGATCTTCATTTTATATGGATCGCTGCAAAGCGTCAATATCGCATCGATCATCGGCTGTGCTCAGGTTCGCCTTGTTTAATCCACTAACCGGGATTGGCTGTTATCTATTTGAGCGAGATGGCTGATTGTTACATTATAACGTGTACTTTTCGTGCATACTCAAAACAACTATAATATCGTCAATGATACAGGTGTTTGATACAATGCTTGTTCAAGTTGTTGGAGGAACTTGTGGGATCGGCCTTACGCCAATCAGTGGCATTTACTGCGTCAATCAAAACACTGCCAGCAGCAGCAATTCACCATTTGGATCGAATTTCATGCTGGGCACAATCGGCTATTTCGTGAGTGCCATTCAGTTAGATCTGTAACTTGATTCTTGTGATTTATGTGGTGATTCTTTGTCCCTCGCTCTTCCTATTTCTACAACTTGTCGTTTGCGAGAACCGTTGTTATTGTTACTCTGAGTGGAGTTGTGGGATTGACACAAAATCAACTGTTATGACGGGATCAGATATCTGGCCTTCTTATCGTGCCATTGACCATGATCGATCTCAACGACAACATTCTCCTACAACTGAGTATGCAACAATCGCACTTGATAGAATCATGTCGCATGTTATGGATGGCGTTATGATAACACTTTGCATTGACTGATCCATATATGGCTTGCATGCCTTTTGACTGCTGATATCAACAATAACAACGATCAGTCTCGTGCGTCTATACTTTCACCTTTTTGATCACACTCATCTTTTTTGGCTATAGTCAAGGTTACAATTCATCTAGACTTCCCCTGTATACGCCTAGCCAAACTGGCACGGTCGGCAGCGTGCTCTTCAATTTCGGTAAGAACGAGAGAACTGTAATCAAGAGACTGTCGGCACTCTATTGACCAATCTAAAAACTCTCCCCGACGATTCCATATGCAATTCAGCCATGGCCAACGAGATTCCTTCATGGGTCAACGTCACGGTAGAACCAAAAACTCCCCTTTTTCGTAGATTGCTATTGCCCACATAAATATGACAGGGCAAAGTAGACTGATCCATCTGTATTGTTAGCATCCACGCGTATCCGTCCACAAGAGTATCTGGATGGCGATTCTTCTCTGTGGCACGTTCTATATCTTGACTGGAATCTTTGGTGAGGCTTTTCTCAAGGAATCAAACAGCAAAATGCAAAAAGCATAGCTTTTGTTGATAACTCGCTGTCTGACACATACGCAACATCCATACAGGTGCACTTGGCTTCTATACTGATAACAACACAAATCTTCTTCAGGCTCTCATCAATGCGCCTAATCTGTCGTCCGGAGCCAAGGGATGGATCACTTTTATGTACATCTTCTTCCCTATCATGATGTATACAACATCCATTCCTATTGCGATGATTGTCGTGAAGATGAACTTTGTCGCAGCAAGACTTTGCTCGCCCAGTAAGTGGTCTCATCAATCTACACACATGATAAACCTAATATATCTGTTTTGATCCAAGAATGTATGCTTGTATGATAAGCCAACAACTATGTATATATTACTAATCCGATGACTTGTGTGAAAATCATTCCTCCGCGCCTTTTTTATGCAACTTTTTCCCAACTCGTCCATCTATCGCCAGGCGTCGCCAACTTCTGGGCAACATTCATGCCATTTATCATTGGCATTCCGTTCCAGACTGGTAGTCTAGTCACGACATTTGGATTGTGGACCAGTGTGTCATTCCAGTCGATCTGCAACTTTATTGTGCCGTTTTTGCTGTATCTGTTTATCAATAGACGCAACACTGGTAAGCTTGATTACAAGCACTCGTGTATCTGTGTGTGTGTGTGTCGATGTAACAGAGATTCATGTTGTTTTTAAGTTTGATCTCGGACTAACGCTTATCATTCTGTTGCCCGCTTCAATTTGATTGCTTGTGGCTGTCCCAACAGTCATGGCGCAGAGTGTGATTGATGAGGTTTGATCTTGATCGTGATCTAGTGCCTGTTGCTTTGACTGACACTATAGTTGGATTCAATACTCACATTACATCTTTCATTTGGTGTAACTGCGTGCTGTTGCCGCTCTACACATAAAAATGTCACGATGCATCTTGTTTACTAAACAACAAACAACAAATGACAATCACAACAATAGCTCGAATTTCTGGATATCACAGCTGGCATCAAGAAAGTAGTCAATGATGATGAAGACGATTTTGATTACATCTACCATCTGCCGCATGCAGATCCATTCCGCATTATCCCGCGCGATCCCTTCAAGAAGGTCAAGCCTCCAGCAGGCATCCATGTGTCTGGCACCGGAAACTCGATGGACGCGTTGGACAGCAATGCGACTGGAACAACACCGGTCAAGAAAACCAAATCAATCTCTGAGCTGTCGACGAACTCGCATCACTCAATCAAGGTGATCCGCAGCATGCTTGACCCGCTTGCACTCGGAGCTCAAAGCAACAAGAGGACTATTCGCCACTCTGGTGTGGGTCTTACGCCTGGACTCGGACCTAGCCAAGCTGGATCGCGACTGTCAATGAACACGTCGGGCATGCTTGGAAGTGTTGTTAGTAACAACCGACTGGGCATGGGATCCATCGCGAATGTGGGCACAACAGGCTCGTATCAGCAGTCGACCCAAGGATCTAAAAGCGGCGCAAGTCATATAGCAGGCAGCGGAACCAAGAGCCGTGCAGCCGCAATGTACGGACGTCGCACCTCCAACATATCCACCTCGAATCATGGCGGAGATGGCAGCACAGGCGACGGCGAAGGCACGGGATTGATTCCAGTTTCCGGAGTGATAACTGACGCGCCGTTCAAGGCACTTCCGCGATGGATCACGGACTATGTCAGATCCAAATACATTGCGCTGTTTGGGCTTATTGTCATGGTGCTTCTTGTCATCCAGGTCATTATAGCGAATGTGACGCCGCAGAGTAGTTGAGCATGTATGCATGCCTGCTGCGTTGCGCGTTGAGGAATGGGAGCGCTGAATAAAACAAGGATGGATGGATGGATGGAATTGGTTGAAGATCAGCGAGAGCGGAAGAGAGAAGGAGAAGAAACGTTTGTCTCTCTGTTTGCTCGCAGATCGATCATCAGATGAGCGG
>JH392926.1:0-10966 GCA_000235945.1 Homolaphlyctis polyrhiza JEL 142
CCTGTGAATGGGAATGGGGAGCCTGGTAGCTGAGGACACGCATTAGAAGCAATCATGGACCAGAATGGTCGATATATCCATCAAGGAGAGGAGTTGGAGGAAAGGGAGAGGTCATTAATCAATCTGAATATGGGTTTGGATAGTCGATTTACCAATTCCCCAGATTGCTCATCAAAGACACAACCAGTCGCGAAAATGCTGACAGATGAGGAGCTCGACAGTCTCACCCGCATCGAGGCTCTTGCAGAGCTGAAGAAGGCTGGTATCACCGGCTATGGAAAGAAGAAGGTGGCTACTTGCGCCGCTCTCAGTGGTGGTCGCTCTCATCTGGACGCCTTGTGCTCGACGACTAACAGAGCGAATGATGCGTTGTCCGAACTCTGGTTGTGATGATTCATGCTGCTGCTTCATGCTGCCGCTTCATGCCACCCCTCACTGCTGCTCTACAAGCGCGCCGATGTTATTGAGGCGCTCAAGCAGTGCCGCACCAGTCAGCCGCCTCGTGCAGGCAGCGACGAACCCACGTCTGACGATATGGAGCCAGAAGCAGACTCAACGCTCCCGCAGAACGACGACAACAACGAAGATTACAACGATGAGGACGATGCTGATGCTGATGCTGATCCCGAGCTGCAGGCTGGCGGTAAAAGCCGTGGCAGCTACCACGGGCTGGACAATCACAACAACCTCGTCAGTAGCAGGGATAGGGATGCTAGCGCTCGCCATAGCGGTGCCGTTCCAGATCTCATGAGCGAAGAGGAACCGCAGGGACTGGCGGAGACTGGCGGAGACGAGACATATGAGGCGGATGCGTTCGAAGACGAGTCTGCAGCGATGACCACGCTGACTGGACGGGATGCAGCACAATCGATGCCAGCTGTCCTTGCCCGCCAAGACGCTGCCGACTTTGATCTGCTTTTACCTGCCGACTTGCGAGGCCCAAACGAGCAGCTTGCTGCCCATGGCTTCTTACGCGAGCCATCAGCTTCATCCCAAGTGGGAATGGATCCGGACAGCCTAAACATGGACACTGACATGGATGCAACTGTGGATGTAGCCGCAGCAGCAAGTGCAACAAACGGACTTGAAGGCAGGGCATCTTGTCACGATTGTACCTGCTTGATGAAGCTTTGATCTATTCTCAAGCTGCTTATACTCTGAGTCCTTGGCTGATCCTGCCCATATTCTATAGATGATAATATAGCCGGCAGTAGTAACACTAAGGCGGCGATCGCTGACCAGGATGCTCAAGATGAGGCTGATCTTGAAACTGTTGAGCAGTGGCTGCACAGCAAAGGCTTGAGTTCGCTTGTGGATGTATTTGAACGGGAGGAGCTTCTTGACTGGGATGTTGTCAAGGACATCACTATGCCATCGCTGCAAACGTTGCATCTACCACTTGGCGCAACAATCAAGTTTATGCGCGCTCTCAAAGGTACTGATTATTGTATTATTGCTGTAGCATTCCATAGACTCTACTCTGACGAGCATCGCTGTGCATATTTGATTGCGTGATCTTTGCAGAGCGCTTTGGCGATGCTGCATCTACTACTCAAGCAGCCGGCAACGTTTCTGTGGTGGCAGCATCGCAGTCAGCCAAAGAGATTGAGTCGCTCGTAACACGTTTGGTGAATGCCAAGATTGGTGGAGTCTCGCGCAACCCATCATCGAAGTTTGTAGCTGATACAACAACACGAAGTGCTGCAGCATCGCGCCAGCCAACCTCACGCTCGATTTCAAACAGCCATGTCTCAGCATCAAGTGGTGTCAGTAGCCGAGAAAAGGACAAGGACCTCGCCACAAGTGCTGACAATGCGGGATCGTCAAGCACGTTGCAATCAAAGAAATCTGTTTCGAAGCTTGGTGCATCTGCTTCCGCAGTCTCGGGCATGCCGTCTAATCGCGCTGGACATACCACAAGTGCTGGAGCCGGCAACAGTGCCGCGTCAACAGCGTCCACTGCTACATCGCGCTCAAAAGTGACACCTTATGTGCACTTTCCCGAGACAAACCCCCGTCACACGGCTCCGTCTGGTTCTGCCTCTACCGCTGCATCAGCAAGCGCTGGATCGTCTCAATCAACCCAGAATCCAAAGCCTGTTGTCGCCAGTGCAAAACCATCTCTGGCTCCTGCTAGTGTGGACAGCACTGGCACTAAACAGAGCGTTCCGATAATCTCCAAGAAACCATCAATGTCCCGGCTTGCATCCTTGGAATCTGCTGCGAAGCGCTCTTCTCTCCGGCCTGTCAAATCTATGGATCATATTGGCGCAGCAAGATCCAAGACAGAGGCAGATTCTAGTGCAGGGTCATCAACAAGCCAGGGTGTTTCAGGGAGCGCTGCTGCCGCCGAGGCGAATGACGCAACAGCTGCATCGACCAGCAGTAAGTCTGGCGCTGCTGCACCAAAGGATCTGCGAAAGAAGCTTGTTGCACCTCGCGAGAGCGGTCTTCCCAATCCAACATCAAAGTCTGCACATTTTGCTGCTCCAAAGACAGGTATATACGCATAAGGATCTCAGTAGCTGATTGGTTGGCGACAACTCTGTTGTTGCTTAATGCGATGTTTGCTGACCAGAACTGATCGCTTATCGTGACAGTCGATCCATTCTCTGCCAAGACAGCGAAATCCGTCGCAGCCAGCGTGCCACTTGCTGGTGTTGCTGAGCAGCAAGAGTAAATCCCATCAACCCTCGAAGCCAGTTATGAGCCTTGACTCTCTGTTCTGTCTGCTTCTCCCCTTCTCCTGCCGATTTCAAGCTCCAATGAATTCCACGCCAATCTCTCGACTGCTCTGCCAATGCACATTCGCCACGCCATGCCATGTCCTGTCCTGTCATTTGGCTGGATATGAGGCTGTGGTCGATCCACCAGTCGATCAATCAGTTTCGATTTCGTCTCCAACCCTGGCTAAAACCACAACAAATCACAGCAATGGACACAGACTTGCCCATACTCCTCACGCCGCAGTGGCTGCTCCATCGCCTCGCTACATCTGATTTCTGCAGCACCCACTGCTGGATGCAGGCAACACCAACAAAGCCAGCAAGTGGCGCATCAACCAATCAGTCTGCAGCGTCATTCATCTGCAAGCTCTGCTATTGCCATCTGAGCATTGCAGCACAAGAATCCTCGCTTCCCACGACGCACCTCTGCTCAACCTCGGAGCCGCTGCATCTGTTCAATGCATCGTTCATTGACGACAAGCAGCGACTTCAACTACTCATGACAGCATCATGCATCCGCTGCGCCTCAGTTTCGCTTGAGGCCACAGTTGCGCCGCCTCGTTCTCCAGAAGCGCTGTATTTGCTTCTGGCAAAGTCGGATATGGCCAAACAGCAGATGATTCTCTACATTCTCGGCACTTACGTCGACGGTGTGCTGCAAGGGTCGGCACGGTCGATCAATGCGCACAACCAAAAGTTCTCAAGCTTCATTGGAACAGACAGCCTCGGGTATGTGTTTGCGCGCGATGCGTCGTCTGTCTGCTCGCTCTTCAAATACATCGTGCTGACGCTTTGGGTAACATCGCGCAGCATCGCTATTATGGCATCGATTGGATTCACATACATTGAATCCCGCTTTGAACCACCTCAACCAATGTTGGTCGATCGCTCCAGGCTCGAAATGCTCAGTACGGAGCTATCGCTTCGCAGCTTCCTTCTCAACACAACATCCAACAAGGATCAAGCACAGCGACACACATTTACGCCAGCAACGCAGCAGCTCTGTAGGATTTTAGGCGTCCAGGGTATGAGATATGCTATCTATGGCGCAACTATGCAGGTGCTCGCGTATATGCTGATCTTGCAATCTCAAAAAACAAATATGACTCTATCCATGGCAGCCTCTGGTGACAGCTCGTATCTGGAAAAGTTTGTGAAGCGGTTCAATGAACAGAGCATCGAGTATAGCAGAATCGGTGCATCAAGGTATGTGCTCGCACAAACTGTACGTCAACCAAGTGCGATGAGCGTGCTATACTAAGCAGCTTATTCTCTATTGAAATCAGCGATCTGTCAGATTCGCAGCTGCGCGATATCTACATTAGCGTTTCCGACACTGATCCTAGAAGACAGCCCACATATTTTGTAAGCGAGATAACAAACAGCATATCCAGTATGCCGTGAAATGGCCGTTACCCACTCGTCTAACTGATTCTCGTGATTTTCAGGACTCTCTTTGTCGGATTGCAAGCTTGCGCTCGAGCTCGCTGCTGCAAGAGTTTGTCGCAACTGAACAATCAAAAGGTTTGCTTTCGGGCATTCCGTGATTATGAAGCTGTGCTAGTCTGTTTGATAACCTAAAACAACTGCATTACCGCACCTACTTCATGTTTGTTCAGGAATCGTTGGCGAAACTGAGCTGACACAGGCGTATTCAGCGCTTGGCGCAGCACATTTGCGTGAAGCGCCAGACACTGCGATTATAGAGCAGTTTACCGAAATGGTTAGCGCGTGCCTCTATGTCCTCTTGGGATATAGCGTGGAAGTGAATAGTCTCTAACATCAAAGCCTGTTCCCCGTCATCACAGTGCACAGCTTATCCGCAGGATCTCGACCAACACCGCCAGGCACTCAGAACGGTTGGCGTGCATCGCTCGTCAAATGCGATTGAATACTTCTTGATGACAGGAGAAAGCGTATCAGGACCAAACGGCACCATGACGCCGATCTCTGGATCAGAGTTTTTGTAAGATAGAATGCATGCGTTGCTGATCTGGCTTGTAGATATGCAATCTGATTGGTATATGCGCATTCACTTTCAAGACCTGCTGGATTGGCAAATGTTGGCAACACATGCTATCTCAACTCGCTTTTACAGCTCTACTTTTCGATAGTAGATCTTCGCCATCGCATCTTTCAGTTTGTTCCACCCCTGCCAGATGGACTCTCTGCACGCGAGCAGCAGGCGTGCGAGTGTAAGCTTTGCTTTGACAACTTGAAGCTACTGCTGCCATGCAGGGATATGGTCTAATCTTGGCTGCATACGCTTTCAAGTTGTTCTACTTTTAAGAGGTCTTTTTGTTTCTCTCGTTTCTACTGACGAGCCGGCCATCATCCCTGAGAGACGACTTGCAGAAATAGCTCTCACTTCGCAGTTTACATCCAACACGTTTGGTATCCAGCAGGATATCAGTGGTAAGTACATGATTGACTTTGAGATCTTGGCTATTGATTGTCAATCTGCTGATATTTGAAGTACAGAATGCATGGATAATATCATTGATATGCTTGATCTGGCATTCAACAAGCTTGATCGCAACACAGATGGACTCAACAAGCTTATACAGAAGCTGTTTGTCGGCACAATACATCAAACACTGCGATACAATGATTCGGACGGTACACAGCGAACCAGCACCAAGGAAGAAACCTTTCATCAGCTCATTGTGGATCCTGCTGATGATCTGATGAAGGCAGTCGATTCCTACTTTGTCGACCAAAAGGTAGTTTGATACCAAATGTAATTGGCTATGCATCTCTGCGTTCTGACTAATTTTGTATTCAAGGTTGACTTTGAAGGTGCTCAAGCATGCCGCGAGTTGTCAATAGCCAGATTCCCTCCAGTCCTTACAATCCAAATCAATGCAAGTTACATTGTTGATCCTGTGCTCTGTTGTTTGGTATCCTATCTAACCGTTCTTGTGACAACAGCGGGTCAAGTACGACCGCGAGACCAACACAGCAATCAAATCCAACCAGTTTGTTGCGTTTCCAAAGGTCATGTCATTGGCGCGCTACTCGAAGCAGACTTTTGACCCATCGCAGACCTCCAAACTAGATTCAGCATCAACACCTGACAACACCACACTGTATCAGCTCTTTGCCGTGCTTGTGCACGAGGGAGAGGCGTCCTTTGGTCACTACTGGATCAGCCTGTTTGATGGCCAGCAGACTAGCGATGCCCAAAGCTCTGGTCGCTGGATCAAGCTCAATGACTCCGTTGCCCAAGAAGTCCAAGAGAGCCAGATCCTTGCAGACACGACAGGGTCCTCTGCCAATGCCTATGCGCTTGTATATGTCCGAGCATGTGGTACGATGCATCGCCATTCTTGTTTGTTTGGACAACTCGCTCGTATGTGTGTTTGGCTGACTCTTGCTGATAGACTTTGATCGGCTTGTGCGGCCGTTTGCGAGAGATGCTGCCTCTCGATTTGAGATGCAGGCACTATTCCCAGAGCTTGCATTTACAGATACGCCAGCTTACGGTGCAGCTGCAGCAATGCTGGCTCTGGGCGAGCAGCACCAGACAACAGTGGGATCTGGCGGTATGGCGAGATGATGGATTGCTGCGATGAATCGAGTTTGACTTGGGAACCAACAGAATGAAGACGCTGTGCTTTGGATCGATCAACATTGATGAGATCTACCACACACCAGATATAGTGCGTCCAGGTTCGTAGCGCAGTATGCCTAGGATCCTGTGCTTGCTCAGAAATCGGCCGGCCTGCTGCTAAAGCTGGACTGACCTGGTCGACTCGTGAGCAGGCGAAACGATATCGTGCACTCATTTTGAGGTGCTGCCTGGAGGCAAAGGCATGTTGGCTCGCTACTGCTGTGTTGTGCCGTGCGTCGCTTCAGTGAGATCATCTAATCACACATGGACTCGAGAGCAGGAGCGAACCAAAGCGTTGCACTGGCAAAGGTTTGTCGCAGTAATAGCCAGCACAGACAGAGACGAGAGTGGTGCGCTTGTCGAAAGCAGACTTGCTCACAAATGCGACAAATGGCTCAATACATACTAGGCAGGCGAGGCTGTTGTGCACGGCGGACGAGTTGGCCAAGACGGCAAATGGGTGCTGGATCTCATGGCCAGCCACGGCGTGGACACCTCACAAACCGCTGTCGATGCTTCGCTCGTGACTGGCCGCGCCATCATCCAAGTCAGCTCCAAAACACACGACAATGCCATTGTGCTGAATCCCGGCGCCAACCACGCGATCAAGATCTCAGATATCGATGCTGCACTTTCGATCCTCGACGCAGGCGACCTGGTGCTCCTGCAAAACGAGATCAATGCGGATGCCAGTGCCCATCTGATCAAGTCCTGCCACGCAAAAGGTGCAGCCATAGCTCTCACTCCCTTCAACTTACTCGACGCTTCATTCCTAAATCGTGACGACCATACAATTCCCATATTGACATGTCCATCGCAGATCTGATTGTTTGCTTGAATCCTGCACCGTGCCCCAGTGACTTGGTCAAGTCCATCCCGCTAGATAAGATCGATATTCTGGTTGTGAATACGACCGAGGCTGAATCCCTCGCTCACCAGTTCGCCACTTCTTTGGCATTGTCGAGTGCGGATATATGCATACAGCTGATGAACAAGCTGCCGTGCCTTACAATCCTTGTAATCACCCTTGGTCCGGATGGTGCTGTGGCAGGATATAGAGCGCCTGGCGCAGCACCTTTGACCGTCAGTGTGTCCCCATCGCGCCGCGTCAATGTGAAGGACACTACTGGCGCCGGAGATACGTTTGTTGGATATTTCTGCGCGTCTCTGGTCAAGCAACTCAGCTCCATAAAGAGCACGACAAAGCTGCAGACCATGGCTCATATCGGCAGCGATCATTCCATAATCAAGATGTGCCTGGAAATCGGCGTTGCTGCAGCTGGACTCTGCTGCGAAGCGGTTGGAGCAATGCCGTCCATTCCTCTCTGGGACGATCTCTCAATTACACTCTCAAAATGATATCAAGGCAAACGGTTTTACAATATTGTTGCTGATGCTGATCAATCATAGGAATTAAAGCAGAATAAGGGTAGGATTGATGCCGTGTTGATGACCATCAGTGAATCAGATTCGATATCAAATTGCGACGGTCTGTCCACCAGCGACAAATCCTTTGAGCGTGTTACCACGCGATCCTTTGGCACTGTCGGTGCGCGAGTTGCTGATCACAGTTGTTCCCAGCGTCTTGTTACGCTTTGTAAACGATGAGTTGGACGAAACCAGGCTGTTCTTGCTGCCTAATACAGGCGATTTGTGGTCCTCATCTTCAAGGATGCGACCCATCGATCCTGCCGACTTGACCTTTGAGAGTTTCTGTGCGGATGTGGTTGCTGATGTTGTGACCGAAGTGATTCTGACCGCAGAGCCAATACGCGATGGTTTATCTGACGCGATTGAGCCCGTTTCCTTGGTCATGTCCATGGTCGAGGATAGCACCGACCTACTTGAACCCTTCTTTTTGCCCTTTTTGATGGGTTTCGCAGCTGCTTTGAGGGCGTCATTGTTGGCAGCTTCTGCCTCGGACTGCTTTTTGCGACTGGCAGCAGCACGCTGCATTCGAAGTTCCTCGTCTGAATGCCAGATGAGATCCAGTTGATATGAGCAACTTGATTATGTGTTCTCATGGCTGAATCAAACGCAAATCGACCAGATATTCTTACCCAGCAGATACTGGCGGATACTGTCATCGGTCGTCAGTTCGCTCGGTTTTCGACCGTCATTGTTGGTTATCGATGGATCGCTGCCAGCTTGGATCTACTTCAAAGTCAGCAACCATCCAACGAGCAGATCAGATTAACTTGGATCTGGCTTACAAGAGCAACGACGCTTCCTGACAGATTGCGGACAGATGCAAAATGCAGCGGTGTTGACCCAAACTGATCCTTTTTTATCATATCGCTGGTAGATAACCGTCCCTTTGAGACAAGCATGTTCACTAGGTTTGGTTTCCCGCTGTTTGCTGCCCTGTATTTCCCAACAAAGCCACAAGCATACATTGCATGAGTTTTTGGTAGTAGCCTTCATGTGGGATGATGCCAGGTATTCAATGGCTTCTGTACTCACCAGTGAAGCGCTGTTGCTGCGTATTCATCGGATATCTTGGTTTGCGCACCAAACTCGATAAGGACAGACGCAATTTTATGGTTGCCTTGGCGGCATGCAACCATCAATGGCCTGGAATCGCAGTAATCTATCAGAGAACTGTCCAACCATAAGACGTTAATACATCTGTCAATGGCAGTTCTTACGTTGAGCCTACCAGCGGCATGCGACAGTTGATGTTGGCTCCTTCCCAAAGCAGCTTGTATACCTGTGCAGATAATGTCAGTTGCACAAATTAGTCACAGTCTGGTGCACGTGAATACGAACAGACGGCGATGCTTGACAGTGCTTCAAACAAATGGTTGCAACTACAGAGTCACTCCATTCACTCTGCTTACATTGTCAATATCACCCACTTCACAAGCCCGAAGGAGATCCACCTCCTTCTGCGAAAACCGTACTGCAGTGGTCTCGACAGGCTTTGTGGCTCGCTTCGCACTCTTTGAGCGTGAAGTACTCATGCTTGATGTGGGTCGCGTTTGGTTGTATCCCGCCGCCTCCGCTGCTGATGCGCCAGTATTTGGAAGCTGGGGCAGTTTCCTAAGCAGAAGATATATTCGCTACACTCTCCGTGGCATGCATGGCAGCCATAAGCTCAGGCACCTTCATTTTCAGCAGCGACCTCTGTATCCAGCTTCTGTGGATCTAATCTTGTTTTTTGGTTCGGATCAAGCTTGATTTTGGCTCGGGTTGCATCGGACAAATAAGTAACTTGCATCCACGATCTGCTTGAGAAAAGTTGTGATCGTGCTGCTCGTTTGTCAAGCTTATCATGGATCTGGTCACTCGATTTGAAATGGTGTTGTGCAAAACTGTGCAAAGGTATCCTTGCTCTCTCAGATCTGCTGATACGACATCTATGCTGTGCTCGAAGCTACTGGACAAACCGCGGCCTCCTGCAGCCAGATGCGTGGCTTCGTGCTTTGGACCATACGAGGCACTGTCAACAGCAATGGCCATATGGTTCTTCCTTGGTCGATGGTCGGGGGCTGACCTATGTATCCTAAGCTGATACCAGAGTTGTGAGATGCAACTGGTAATAGAGGAAACTGGCACAGAAACAGAACAAAGGTGATGAGGAGTAACACTATCGTCATTCGTTGCTGTCAGTTGCCTGCCGCATCAGCATCTAAACCAAACAGGCAAGGAAACAAGCAAATCAACAATGGCAGTGGTTGAGTGATCTCTATCCACGAGTTGCACAGCAAGTAACTTTGCGATGGACTGTCGGAGGGCTCAATATCATCCCAAGACATCAAGATCCAAACGGACAAGTCCAGTCACAGCCTTGGGATCTTGCGTACAACTGGCCCTCATCGTCCATCGCAATCACTCAATCATCTGGCATATCTCAGCTTGCTCAAACAACTCCATCAACGGTACATCGAGTGTGCTATTTGGGATCAAGTTGGCAGTCTTACAATGCGATTGCAGCCATTCCAGTGTGGTTGATCGGTAGAGAATGGGTATAGACAAGATGGACTGTTCGATGATGTGACTGCGTTGTTGAGTGAATATGCAGATCTATGCGATGTGGATCTGTTGATGGTTGTTTCATCGACAACGACGATGGCTCAGTGGATAGAAGGCAGCGAATGTCATCCTAAGACTGCATCAGGTCGCTGGTCAGGCTACTCTGAGTTATTGCAGCAAGTTGGCTCACATGTGGATTTATGGGATGGATCGGCTGATGGATGGGGCACTGAGACAGAGATTGTGATCTCGCTCGTTTGGTATATTCTTGCTTTCTTATGACGCCGGAATGCAAATCCTCATCTGTCTGATAATGGTTAGACACTTACGCAAATAGGTGGATGAGTGGATAGTTGAATGTTGGTCATGGACACTCTCAAGATGGATGCGACCTTGGACAGACTCCAGGATGATTGTCCTGGAATGTGATGCAGCCTTACGATGGTCGCGAGAGTACTGGACAGCCATGCACGATTGCACAGCATATTGTGATGCCTCAGATACACAAAACCAATGCTCAATACATCCCATATTCTTGCTTGTTATGCAAATGTACTGTAATCGATTCGCCGCTTCAGGAATATCTGGTATCGCAGAGCAATTCATCCAAGTCAGTACAGATGCTGATTGATGGCTGTCAAATCAGCGTGCT
>JH392926.1:23789-40488 GCA_000235945.1 Homolaphlyctis polyrhiza JEL 142
TGGCAGACCGCCTGCTGAGGTCGTCGATATGGCTGGATAGATGTTCAGCGTTGTGTAGATGGTTTCTAAATACCAGATGAAGATGCATGCCTTGAGAGTCAGAGCTGATCTTGGCCATCCGATGGTACAAAACAACAGATCACAAGTCGGATTTTACTTACTATTACTGATTGTTTGCTCGAATCGCAGCGTGCGCACAACACGACGAGGAGCGTTGTTGTATTGCAGTCTTCGATTGGCAACTACATGGATATACATGCATCCGTGGTTTTATCAATTGATCGTGTCCCGATCGGTAGTAAATACAGCTGAGCATGCTTACCCGTCTTGTTTTTGCTCTTGTCGTCGATACATACGAGTGGTTCTGAATCTGCAAGTCGCTTCTTTTTCCGCCATTCATCAACAAACACAAATTGTTTGAACTGTGGAAAGAACTCTCGTTGCTGAAACGCGAACACCCTAGAGTATCAGCCAAGTACTATCAAAAGGACACGCAATAGCTGCTGTTGCGCACTACATCTGATTGCAAACAGACTCTAGATTTGAAGAAATATGAGCTGAAGAAGATCACCTTGTCAAGCATCAGCAGCATGCGGGTATTCTCCTGCTTCTGCGAGTCCATTTCTTCTTGTTCCTGCGAGTCTTCTGCGCTAGGTCGCTTGCGCGGATAGAATGTTTTTACGCGATTATAGTTATTGACAGATGCCTGTCGCAACACATCGATTGACGGATCTAGGCAGAGTGGCTCCTCAACGAGTGGCAATAAGCGTGCCTGCAATTCAACGCAAGCTTCCTCTGTCCATATCTCTGGACAGCCTTCAGACGACAGCACTTTGTATCCATAATGGACAATATCATTGTATAGACTTCGTGGCGTTGGCCGCAGTACAATCCGTTGATGTGGTACAATGACTGTGTTGCTTCCACCGGACGAAGTTGTGGCAGTACGAGCCATTCTGTGGTCATATACATCAACAGCGACAGTTCCTTGCACAAACGATGAGGGTGGAATCAGGTGAACGGCTTCTGGAGGAATCTCCAATCGGTTGATTGAATCGATGATGCTCTATTATGCCAAACATCAGCTTATATCATTGCATCAGCTGGAGCAGTTTGGATCGATCGGGTATCTCACTTTGAGAGGTCCATTGTATTGATAGATAGTGTCCTGCAAGAATTGCCAAGGTCGATGTTTAGAAGAGTGTCTCCGCCATCGTTATAGCTGGGAGAGCAGCAATCGAGCAAACAGAAGCTTACTGGATCATTGAATGTGAAGTGCGTTGGATACATGTGTAAAGCGAGCGCATTGCTGGCAGGATGAGCTTGACCATGGCCGTTGCTGCCTATGTTTGAGAATGCATTGCCATAACCGTGGCTGTGGCCGTGGCCGTGGCCTTGAGCATGGCCGTGGGCATGCAGGCCCGTCTTGGATGACTGCCGGTGCATCTGCCAGAGATTGAAACGACCAACAAACCACAGAATTGACAGTCTTGTTTCCTGAGAGCCTGGCCGTTCTCAGGTAATTCTGCAAACTCAAACCTCGCATATCACATTGTATCAACACACACACAAAGGCAAGTGATCCCTTGCCCACTACCACACAGGCCAGCGAGTGAATTGCGACGCATGCCCACAGGCCGCCTATCCATCCAACCAACAAGCCACTAGCACGCACTCTCTACCCAACACACCGCACTCATTAGTCTACGGTCGCCGACTGATTGAACGGAACGATGGATGGATGGATGGATGGCGGTTCTCTGGCTTGAAGTTATTCGCGATTCTTGCTGGCCTGCCTGTCTGCCTGCCTGCTTGCCTGCCTGCTTCCCTGCCAGCCAAGAATACACAGGGCTAACATTCATGATCAACCTATAGAACAGACAAAATGGTACGATCCTTGCCGCCACAATAGCGCTCTATTCATATTCGCTCTACAGTTGCGCAGTCGTCAGCCACAGTCGCATATTTTGTATGGGTAGAAACAGCGGCAGCACCACACAGAACATCATCCTCTGCTGCCTTGACAGACAACTGGTGCACAGTGATGCGTGATCTGCAACTCTGTCGTTGCATTCCATCAGTAGCACTGTATAATGCAGTCCGAAATGCAGTCTTTTGACATCATCAAAGCAAACGATGATTGCAGCATCAATTTATAAGCATAGACCAGATCGGCGTCTGCAACATCGTCAGACGCACTCCAGACATCCAGATAATAGCCAATCATACTGACGCTTCCTGATTCTCTTTTCAGACCCGTGTCAAGGCATACGAACTTGTTGGCAAGTCCAAGGAGGAGCTCACCAGCCAGCTCAAGGAGCTCAAGGAGGAGCTCGCCAACCTTCGCGTCAAGAAGGTCACCGATGGCAACTCTCCCAAGCTCGCCAAGATGTATGTTTTTACTGCAGAGCCAAATTGAACGAGAGAGAGAGAGAGACGCCATCATATCTGATGTTCTGACATAATATCTGATCTTTTCAATACAGTGGTGAGGTCCGCAAGTCGATTGCCCGCGTTCTGACCGTCATGAACCAGGCACAGCGCGCCGCTGTCCGTGCTCTCTACAAGGACAAGAAGCTCCTGCCTCTTGATCTCCGCAGCAAGAAGACTCGCGCCATCCGCCGCCGCCTTACCCGTGAGGAGTCCAAGGCAAAGACCGTCCGCCAGCAGAAGAAGGCCAAGCACTTCCCTCTCCGCAAGTACGCCGTCAAGGCGTAAATGAATGCCCTGCGCGTGTCTATACTGGCAGTTTCCCCCCTATCAAAGCATTTTCTTTGCACAGATCAGTTTTTGGATGCTCTTTCATCTTGTTGTGCATTCGGCTGCTCGTTCTGGGATGCTTCTGATACTAGTCCAGAGCAGTGCTGCTCCTTGTCTAGAGAGATTGAAATGAGCTTTGGTTGGCTGGACTTGTTGTCCAGATGTGACTGCACACTCTGCTGTTATTGCATGTTGGATGGGAGAGCCCTGCCTCAAGAAGTCTCGTTTATTTGGGATGCTACAAAGCGAATACGAATACACTCAGCGACTCCATGCAGCTCATAACTGCTCATAAGGTCTGCAAAGCACCGCGCCGTTGCAGCGTCTGCGTGAGTTTGATCAAGATAATACTCAACGATCCACAAATGCCGAAGAATAAGACAGTTCTTCATGTCGCTCTCCGAAAGCCTCTGGTCTGGATACGCATCCCACAGCAGTCGAAAGATCTCCACGTGTCCATTCTGCGCACATAGTTCCAATGCAGCGCGATGACAAGAATACTTGCTCCGCTTCATGAGGAACTTGACGACTGCCACATGACCATATTCAGCAGCCTTGTCGATTGCTCGATGCGAGCATCCCTCTCTTCGGAAGCAATGCAGCCATTTGACTACTTCAACGTGACCCTCGCGTGCAGCCCAGTCCATTGCCAGCCACGTGCAGTGATGGTTGTTCTTGTCGAGCCACTTGAGCGAATCGAGACGGCCAAATGAGGCGGCTGTGTCCATCGCACCGGTAGAGATGGGATCGCCAATGTGTTTGGTGATGCAGCGCTGAAGCAGTTCAAGATGTCCAAACGCGGCAGCCTCATCTTGAATTTCCTGCAGAGCCTGGTGTTTAGGGTCCAGCACAGCAATAAGCCACAGCAATACTCTTGTACCGTTGCTTCGCAAGCAATTGTATACTGTGGTTGAACTGATGTTGTTGATTGACTTTGGAAACTGCAGTGCTATCGATTGTGTTGCTTCGAGGTTGCCGTGCACGATCGCTGCTGAGATGTCCACCAGATCTGCCTTGCCGAGAGATACGAGATGCTGCCACACAGCAGTTTGCCTGAACTTGATTGCCAACTCGAATGGTTTGCGCTTCATCAAGAGGTCCGGCGACTCTGCAAGCTTTGAAAGCAATGCTTTGAGCGCATCAAGGCGTCCCAGCGCAGCAGCCACGGCGCTCAGGGCTGTGGCTGTGCCGACAGAAATCTCCCATTTGCCCATTATCAGATCCAACGCCTCATTGCACAGAGGCAGCAGTGGCTGTGCTTCAACGATCGACAGCTGATCCAACTGGGTTCGCATAGCTTCGACGACCTCGGCAAGATTCGCAGTTGGATTCGTAAAGAACAAGTAAGCTCTGACCGCAAACAGAAGACCCATGCCAAGAATACGCTTGCGCGACTCGTCTCGAACAAATACGATTTCCCACAGTAGCTTGTGTCCCTTTGTCGCAATCGATTGCAGCCGATCGAGAGCGTCAAGCTTGATGAGCTCAGCCCCGACAATCTGCATGTGAACTTTGGTCAGCGGCAGTGGAAGTCTTCCAAAGAGCAGCTTCGCCAGCGGGCCGGCATGATCCAGAATCTGATCTATAAGCTCTTGCGGCAACTGGCTGATGCGAATAAGCAACGATGACTCAGCCGTGTCTCTGGCTGAGATGATGGACAGGACGGCTGGTGCAGTCAGAGATGCCGGCTGGATGGAGAGTGCAGGCCGAAGTGGTATAGATGGGATGTTCAAGCTGCTGGAGATGCTCGCGATGCTTGCGATGCTTGATGTTCTAGGAAACGTAGTCGGAGTACTCCGTCCCTTGGCCCGAGATTGTTGTTGTCCCATTGACGTGAATGAATTCTGTGCTCCACATTTTGGTGTTTTGAAAGCAGACGAGCCGTTCTCAGGTCAATGACGCATCAGACATGTATCGGCTTTGCAGCATTCCACAAGCAGCAGACGAACAGCATGGCAACCGAGGAAGGCGAAGTGTCCGACAACACCAGCACGCACGCACTGTCGCCACACGAACCACCCCATGATGCTGGTGAGTTCAGCCCTCGTCCCTACCATCCCGCTCTTCCTCTTTCGGCCCTTCTTCGCCTTGACTTGCTGCCAAGCTGGTGGGCTGACTAAACAACTGAACAGCCAACAAAGACGCAGCTCTTGGCATTCGCAGTCATAGCCCCAATGCTAGCCCGAGCCGTACTCCTAGTCCCAGTCGTAGCCACAGCCGCAGTCGCAGCCATAGTCGCAGCCGCAGTCGCAGCCTTGGCCGCGAACAACTCTCTGGCAATGGGCCCAGCAGCGAGAATAGGCGGGACGGCGACGACAGGGACAGCCAGGGCCGCATTGCTCCCGCTCGACGCTTGTCCGCTGAAATTGGCGATTCGCTCTTGGCGGTCAGCTCTCGGAGCGAGAGAGACAGGGACCGAGCCCGAGACAGGGACAGAGAGCGGGACAGAGATAGAGACAGAGACAGGGACAGGGACAGACACAGAGACTCTGTGCGCCATCGTGGTGATCGTGACCGCGACCGTGACAGGGACCGCGAGCGAGACCGTGAGCGAGACCGAGACCGAGATCGAGAGCGACGGCGCGACTCCGAACGTCGCCGCGATCGAGAATATGAGCGAGACAGAGAGCGCAGCAGCCGCTCCAGTCGCCACGACGGCGAGCGCTCGCTCAAGTCCTCATCCTCTCGCCACCACTCAGACAGCCACGGCCACAGCAGCCATAATGCGTCTGATCGAGAGCATCGGTTGCACGACAGTCGTAGAGACCGCGAGAGTCGAGACCATGATCATCGCAGCGGTCGTAGCGACAGAGATCGCGAGCGCGACAGAGACCATACACGCAACAGAACCCGCGACCGGGATAGCAGGCTGCCTGATGCACCTTCTGGCTCAGGCTCGGGGGCAGGCTCCCTGTCTCGCCATCATCGGGTAGAGGAGTCTTTTGCTACAAAGGCTTCGTCCGTACCTTCATCTAACGACTCTTTGACGCACATGACTTCTCGTCGATCTGACGCTTCTCTTGCCCATCCTCCCACTTCAGTGTTGTCAACAGCACGAGCTTCTACCCCAGCCACTAGGCCATTATTCAGTGCATCTGCCTTGTTGTCAGTGTCGAGCCCTGCCCATGCTGCAAGTAGTAGCCTGACTCAGCCAGGATTAGCGAGTCATGTAGGAGAGGGAGGTTACAGTAATGCCCAAAATGCGGTAGACCGTAGCTCGCGCAATGCTGTGGATGATGAGAAGGAAAATGATCCTGATGAGTTCTCATTTGATATGGGCGCAGATGCCGATGAAGATAGGCTTATTGAAATGCGTCGCAAGCGTCGCCAGGCAATCCTGGAGAAACATGCTCGTGGCAGCTTGCGTGAGGCCACTCCTTCGACGCCTCAACCTGCACCAAGTGCGCCATCCGAAACAGGTGCGACGCCATCTGTAGAGGGTAAGATTTCGTGCTTGATGTGATGTATTTTGTAACTTACTTGTTTGTTGGCCACTGAGCTAATACACGATCAATCCTCTGCGGCTGCCGCCATGTCTGATCATTGCGAATCTGATATTTGTAGCTTCAACACCCCCACCAGACTTTATGGAAGAAAACACACTCTCAGAGGGTCTTTCCATGGCAGCGGCAATATCAGAGGCTGGCAATCTTGGAGTAGGAGATAATGAGGAAGTTGGAGTCTCGGCCGCAGACTATGACCCCAATGCCGACAAGGCCGAAGATGAGCAGCGCATAGCTAACCGTCAAGCCCATATCAATCACCATTCTCATAACCATGCACATGCATCGGACTCCAGCGTTCCATCGCTTCCAACCCCGCCAAATGCAGCCGCTGCTCCTGCCTCGGCAACCCTAGCACACAAGCGCAGCAGCGACGATATGTTTGCAGATGAAGATGACGACGATATGTTTGCAGACAACGATAACACAACCAAGAACACGGCTGGCCATGTGAGTTCAGATGCCTGTTGCCACTGCTTTATCCAGTGGCTCGATTTGCGTCGTTGTATGTTGACTTTTAATTGCTGCGCCATATTTATTTAGATTCTTGATCTTGCTCCCGTTGTCCGTGTTGAACACGCCATGCTGACTGACACAGATGATCATGAGGGCTACTACCGCGTGATTTTGGGTGAGAAACTCGATGATCGATACCATGTTTACGGTAACCTTGGCAAAGGCGTTTTCAGCTCCGTTGTCAAAGCACAGGACACAAAGGACGGCGAAAAGGATGTTGCCATCAAGCTAATCCGCAATAATGATGTCATGTGAGCCTTCTTTGAGTTGTATTTGATCTTGTATTCTGTAGATAAGTTTGGACCAAGTGCTCACTGCCTTTTGCTGCGTTCTTTTTGCCAACAGGTACCGTGCAGGCATGAAGGAGCTCTCGATTCTCAAGAAACTCGGTGAAGCAGATCCCGAAGACCGAAAGCACGTGATTCGTCTGCATCGCCACTTTGAACATCGCAATCATCTTTGTCTAGTGTTTGAATCACTGAGTATGAACCTGCGTGATGTGTTGAAAAAGTTTGGCAAGGACGTAGGCCTCAACATCTCGGCTGTGCGGGTTTATGCACAGCAGTTGTTCCTTTCGCTCTCTTTGCTCAAGAAGTGCAATGTGCTACATAGCGACATCAAACCCGACAATATACTGGTGTCTGAGAACAAGTCGACGCTCAAGCTCTGTGATCTTGGGTCAGCGTCAGATATTACAGAGTGCGAAATCACACCTTATCTTGTCAGCAGATTCTATCGAGCTCCAGAGATCAGTGAGTACTTTTGTATGACTTGCATTCATGCAGATTGTCTGATTAGAACTGCCATGCTAATCTTGACCTGTGGCATCATCAGTGCTTGGTCTGCCTTATGATGCAAGCATCGACGTCTGGTCAGTAGGCTGCACACTCTACGAGATTGCGACCGGCAAGATTCTGTTCCCAGGCCGCACCAACAATCATATGTTGCGGTTGATTATGGATTTGAAGGGCAAGTTTCCTCACAAGATGCTTCGCCGTGGTCAATTCACTTCTGAACATTTCGATGAAAGCTTGAATTTTCTACAGCAGGACAAGGACAAGATAACGGGCAAGGTGAGCTGCTCGTGATTGTATGCTTTACAACTGTTCAATGTGGATGAGCTTTGAATGTGTGACTGATCCATTGGCTGTAATTTAGGATGTTATCAAGACAGTGTCGGCAATCAAGGCCACCAAAGATTTGAAGCAGAGGCTGCTGGGAGGCGCGAACAAGATGACAGAAGACCAGCAGTGGGTGATGCAGCAGTTTGTAGATCTGTTGGACCGCTGCTTGCATCTTTCACCTGAAAAGCGGCTGACTGTGAAGGAAGCGTTGCAGCATCCGTTTATTGTGGGTCGTAAAATGAATGTGTGAGATCTGATCGGTTGAATGAATCTCGGTGTTTGTGGCTTTCTGATTGCGGCAGCAGCCGTCCATATCCAGCAGCCAGCAGCCAGCAGCCAGCAGCCAGCATCCCGCATCCCGCATCCCGCATCCCGATGGCGGTGGAGGCTTCGCCACTGCGGTTGGTCGATTGGCAAGCGAGAGATTCCGCCGGCTGAACAAAATCGCCAAAAAACGATTCTTGTACAATTAGACCCAAACACAACTCATCGACATCAACACCAACCATGACAGCCTCGTCTCTCAGACACGTTTACACCGTCGCCAAGCAGCAGAGTCAGTACCATTCTCGCTAGTGCTAGAACCTGCCACCAACTTACTGGAACCAATCTGCTGCCAGCGATTGCTGACAAACACTCGTCTGTGCGTGCACGCTGTATTCGGCCCATGTGTTGCTTGCATCAATGACTCGCACACGTCATCTGCACAATCCGCTGCTCTGGCTGCTCTGGCTGCTCTGGCTGCTCTGGCTGCTGCTGCTGCTCTGTTACTGGATATCAACTTGTGTCTGAATGATCGCTTGGTACTGCAGACCGACCTGCGTTTGTCGCATATCTGACAGCCGGCTTCCCCGAGCGTGACGATACCGTCGATGCAATGCTCTCGCTTGAAGCTGGTGGCGCCGATATCATTGAGCTTGGTAAGCCTATTTCGATTGCTTTGTGCTTACAAGCAGACTTGCTTGCTTGCTTGGTCGCTTGCATGTATGTATGTATGCCACGACACTCTCAAGCTGTCACTCTGGCAGTGGGTGGTGCTTGTGATTGGTCAATCGTGTGGTTGATGCGAACCCACCGAGTGTGTCGCTTGTTGCTGATTGTGTGGTTGCTGTTGATCGACAACATCCGTTCATCGCCATTGTGTCGATTGTCCTGCTGACCAACGATGCGTGCTGCGTGCTGCCTGCCTCAACTGCCCTGATGCGTGCTCTGTTCATGTGCGACCGCAGGCGTTCCGTTCTCTGATCCCATTGCTGATGGTCCGACCATCCAGGACTCGAGCTTTGTAAGCCTCTGCTTGCTTGTTGTGCTCTCTGTGTCTGATTTGTCATTGCCGATCGATCCTGTTTCTCCGGCCGCAATGCCGCAGTGCCGCAGTGCCGTGCAGCAATCTCACCCTTGAGCCTTTTGCACTGACGATTCTCGCCCCACATACATTCCGCAGATCGCTCTCCAGAACGGCATCGACATCCCACAGTGTCTGGACTATGTCAAGCAGGCAAGGTCGCTCGGCCTGAGCGTGCCCGTCGTCTTCATGGGCTACTACAATCCGTTCCTCAACTATGGCGAGCAGAAGCTCATGCAGGACTGCTTGGCAGCTGGCATTAGCGGCTTCATTGTCGTTGACCTGCCGCCGGAAGAAGCTGTGCGTTTCCGCGATCTTACCCAGGAATATGGGTGCGTGCCTTCACCGCCATTGCACCGTCCACTGCACCGCCGCCTTTGCTCCCGCATGCCATAATATGCCATGCATTTACCAACTGCGAACCCGCTGCTCACCGTCTTCTTGCTGCTGCTGTTGCTGTTGTTGATACTTGCTCATTTCAGTCTGAGCTACATTCCTCTGATTGCTCCATCGACCACAGAGGCACGCATCGAGCGCCTTGTTAGCGTCGCGAGCAGCTTCATCTACGTTGTCAGCACACTTGGTGTCACCGGTGCTCGTGATAGTGTCAGCAGCAATCTGCCTGCGCTTGTTGGTCGCATCAAGAAGTACACCAACCTGCCTCTTGCCGTTGGATTCGGTGTCGCAAACCGCGATCACTTTGTGCATGTTGGCGCACACTCGGAGGGTGTTGTGATTGGCTCAAAGATCATCACTGTCATGAAGAATGCCCGTAAGTCGTTGATCTGTGATATCAATGCAGTCAATAGTCGGATCATGTCTGACATTGAGATCCCTCTTACTTGCTCGTGACAAAACAAAACAGAAAAGGAAGAGCGTGCACTCAAGGTCCGCGAGTTCGCCCACAGCATTACTCATCGATCCGATATCGTCAAGGACACCACGCCGCTGACTGCCGAGGACATTGCTGGCCCTGTCAAGACTGTACATGAGGTGATTCATGTGTTTTCACAATCAGTATCTCAAAGTACCGCTTTACATGTGCTGATGTCTTGTATAGGATCTGCCACATCACCTTCCTCCCCGCTTTGGCGAGTTTGGCGGCCAGTATGCTCCTGAAGCTTTGGTTGACTGCCTCGAGGAAATCGAAAAGGTGAGAGCGTTGCAAGTCTTGCTGCTTTTGTGTCTCTAGCTCGTGCCCATGCCTAACTGTGTTGCTACCAGGCCTTTGAAAGCGCGCTCAAGGATCCCAGCTTCTGGGAGGAGTTCCGCTCATACTACTCGTTCATGGGTCGCCCATCGCAGATCCATTCTGCCGATCGCCTGACTGAAGAATGCGGTATGACTAAGATGCCATGAGTTTGATATCGCCCTTGATCTTGCATTTTCACTGACCTCTTGCTCTGTGACTATAAGGCGGTGCGCGCATCTGGCTCAAGCGTGAAGATCTGAACCACACCGGATCTCACAAGATTAACAACGCACTTGGCCAGATCCTGCTTGCCCGACGCATCGGCAAGCGCCGTATTATTGCAGAGACTGGCGCCGGCCAGCATGGTGTCGCCACTGCCACTGTCTGCGCCAAGTTTGGCCTTGACTGCACCATCTACATGGGTGCCGAGGATGTCCGCCGTCAGGCCCTCAACGTGTTCCGCATTCGTCTTCTCGGAGCCAAGGTGGTCCCTGTCGAGTCTGGCTCCAAGACTCTCAAGGATGCGATCAACGAAGCCATGCGCGACTGGGTTACCAATGTCGAAACCACACACTACTTGATCGGCTCAGCCATTGGCCCCCACCCGTTCCCAACAATTGTCCGAGAGTTCCAGTCTGTTATTGGCCGCGAGACTCGTGAGCAGATGCTCTCCCTGACTGGAAGGCTCCCTGATGCTGTTGTTGCCTGCGTTGGCGGTGGCTCGAACGCCATTGGCATGTTCCATCCGTTCATCAACGACAAGTCTGTCCGAATCTTTGGTGTTGAGGCTGGCGGCGATGGCCTCGAGAGTGGCCATCACTCTGCCACACTCTCGGCAGGTCGCCCTGGTGTGCTCCACGGCACTCGCACTTATCTGATCCAGGATGACAATGGCCAGATCCTCGAGACACACAGCATCAGCGCCGGTCTGGACTATCCCGGCGTTGGCCCCGAGCACGCCTGGCTCAAGGACTCGGGTCGCGCCGAGTATCTTGTTGCAACAGACGCAGATGCCATGGTTGGACTGCGAAAGCTTTCTCAGTCGGAGGGCATTCTTCCTGCGCTCGAAACCGCTCATGCTGTTCATGCTGCGATGGTTCTCGCATCCAAGATGCCTAAGGACTCGAGTAAGCCGCTGCCTCTGCTTCAACTGCCTATGCATCCTACGCTGCTATGATCGCCGTCTTACAATCCTTGCTCTTCAAATGCAGACATTGTCGTGTGTCTCAGCGGACGTGGCGACAAGGATGTTGTTTCGGTTGCAGAGCAGCTTCCCAAGATCGGCCCCAAGATTGGATGGTATGTGTGCTCCATTCTCATCGCCTTGTAAATGCTATCAAATGATGTTCTGCATATTCATTCCTGCTGCTGCTGCATGAACTTGCTTGCCACACAATACTAGGGATCTTCGCTTCGAAGGCGGCAAATCCAATCTGATGTCGCACGATCCCAGCCCATCCAACGGCCACCACTAAGTTTGATAAAACTTGTTTGCAAAAGCAAGATGTGTGTCAGTCAACTTTGGCATCAATGGCATCCACTCTCATTTCCAAAGGCTTTGGATGCAGTGCATATTGCTGTCCATCTCCTTTTCTCCTCCCTCTCCACCCAAAAAACCAATCAAACATTATATGAACAGCTTATTTTGTCTGCCAGCTTGGAAAGCAACATGATGGACGGATCTTACTTCGTTGAAATTGAGCCGTGTTCCCAATAGCTTGAGACTTTGGTCCGAGTGTTCCGCAAGTGCAGCCAGAATCGTCTTGATCTCAGTCTAGAAGGCGGCAAACCGAGAATGAGCCCATACTGCGAATCAGCAAGGGTTCCCACCCACAAAAAACCTTGTGTTCTATCCTTCCTCTGACAAATTCCTCCCACAATCCAAGCCACGATAACTCTCTGATCACAAACGCAAGGACAAAAGTGAGAGAATCCAGGCTTCCAAAAAAAACAGCAAGGCGAGCTTACATGAAACCGATCGACAGTCTCCTGCACCTTGTCATGAACGCTGCGAATGCGTTGTTCCAGAGGTTTTAAAGGTTGGCGAGATTCTCTAGCGACGCGTGTCGGCCCAAGATTATATTCATCCTCGAGTCGGTTCTCGTAAGTTTGTTTGGACACAGCTTGCTGATACGCGAGCTCCTCAGCAGCCAGGTGGAAGACACTCTCCTACCAAGCAGTCGCCAAAGAGACGAAAACCCAAAGTGTTGGTCGTTTGTCGCATCATTGACAATGCCCATTGATGGTTACACAAGTAAGAAGCGAGTTGGAGATGTCGGAATGTTAGTGATGGTGTTGGTGTTGGGTAGTTGTTTGTTTACAATATAGGATGCCAATGGGTGGATACGCTGCGATGCTTCTTACCTGTACGAGATCAAAGGAGAGAATCACGTCAAAGACCTTGAGCAATTTAGTAGAGATATTGACCTATTTTCCAAAACACCATTTTGAATCACAACTATTAAGTCAGTCACTGTGTAATCAGCCGCCACATGGACACTTCTCAGTATCACATGTCAAGTATACAGCCACAGAACAGGATGCAGAATTTACTTGGTTGGGCATGGGTGCGAGCAGTCCCTTCATAGCAATTCCATTCAAATACTTGTTGTGGGCAGCAATCAGGAGATCCAAATCACCAGTGCGTCGATTGATGTATGCAACAAGCTCGTTCCATGAGCACTCAATGACTTCAAAGAGAACATAGTGCTGCAGTTGGTTGATGAAATGTAGCATTTCGGCTTGTAGGATAAAGCATTGTTGTATATCCCTTGAAATGCCACCTTGCCAACAAAACAACAACCAAAGCGACCCGTGGCAGCAGCGGATATTGATTAGCCAACAAGTGTGTTCCAAAGTCGTGACAATACAGCATGGCGTTGGTATCAGCAAGATATTTCAAATCTAGTCTTCTAATCACGATTAGGCTTTTTGCCGTCTTACTCTTGACATATCTAAGCGCTTGTGGTTCAGTCATACGCCGTTGCCAGTTAGATGACAGAGCATGCTCGACGCGTTTTAGCCGCCACAAGAATGTGAACAGCTTGAGATAGGTATGCATGGCTTGCGGCGTCAAGATTGTGTTTGTTGGCGAGTCGACCAGGTAGTCTAGAGCAAAGATATCCCATCCCAGATCGCCCGAAGTTGCTTCAAGGAGTCGCACATCAAGACGCTTGAGGATGTCAGGATCATCAAACTGTGCATTGGACATTCGAATGGCAGACTCGAGCGTTCCCGTCAGGTTGTGACGGTAAATGGTTCCAGCAGGCTTGGAGAGTGACGAGCTAATGCCAGCATCAATAGGATCGTCAGTGATAAACATGAGGCAGATTGGTTCGAAGTCGCGCAGCTCTCACCCCAGTGAATCCATCAGATACTGGACAAAGTCGCCTTGTCCAAGCAAAAGGTATCGCTTGAGTGCAAACAGATGGTCGCCAAGTCGATATTTGTTGAACAGTACACTGAGCAAATGGTTGCTGCTTGCCTGATACGCGCTGTCAATAGAGAACTCGAGCTTGCTGATATCACCATATTGCAAATCTAGCGTCAACACACATCAGCCCCCAAACAAATGCAAGTCAGCACACAAATACACAGTTGATATAATAGACACGAGTAGCGATGGAGGCATTTCAGTGTTGCGCGCTTACCAGATGGATGTTGCGACCATGGTGCAACAAATGTATGATCGTGACAACTATGCCGGACGAAATTGAGCGATTTGCCAATCGAGAAGATCTTCTTTGCCAAAGCCTTGCTAATGAAGGCTGGAACCATACTGTGCTCAATGGCATACTTAGCTCGCCATAGATTGTTGTTGTCGGCAGTCGGATCAATCGTCACAAAGAACTCGCCAAAGGGATCTTCGAGCTCGCCCTCATAGATCCAGCGCTTGAGCATCCGATAGAAGGGTGCAGAGACCTATTTTGAGGCGATTGATTGAGCAGATGATTCGTAAAATCATGATGCATGCTTAAAAGGGTGAATTCTTACCTCAACTAGCAGCCGGCGAATGTACTCGTGAACTCCAGGATCGCCATGTGTCACGTAATTGTGCAGCATCGAGATGAGCGCGCCACCCTTGCAGCCTGCATCGGTAAAATAGTCAGATACTCAAGTCGCTAGCAAAGCCAGTGTGGGTTCATCTCGATACCTTGGCAGACTTGCACAATGACGCTAAGCGTACGCAGCCGCTGCAATGGTGTTTGGATCCATACAAACAGACGACGCAGAGTCAGACCATTGGCGAAGAAGGAGATTTCTGCTGATGACGGTGGCGGATTCGACTCGAGCTGATTTTCAAGTACAGCAATCAAACGATAGTAGTCAACAAGCTCCTTTTGGACTGTGGAATTGAAACTCTGTTGACACATAAACGCCACAACAGTCAGCTGCAGAGTTAAGCAGGCGGTGGGGGGGGGGAAAGGCGATACTCGGCATACATAAACGTCTGCGTCTCATTACCTGTTCATAGAGTCCAATTGACGCAACTTCGCCAGATGCTTTCAGACGTTGATTGATTTTGCGATAAAGCCAGCCAACCTCGCAAAGCTTTTTGATCAGCTCATTTGTAGGTCTTGGAATAGACACCTGTATATAGTCATCAACGCGGATCAGCACACAACGATGAAAGCGGACCGCATGCCAAGAGCATGGATTTTACCGATGAATCGAGGAGAAAGTAGTCGGCATCACTGTCGAATCTGATGTGCTTTCCATCGACGCCTTGGAATACAAACAGCACTTCTCGAATGAGTTCTGTTTCGGTCAGAACAAGTTTTTGTGCTGTATTCACATAGGTCAGTGCCATTTGATCAGCAACTCAAAGCTACTGTGTCGCAGACAATAAGAGACAGCATACCATCAAGAACATGCTTTGGAGTGTAATACGAGCTGAATACGCTGGCACGCGGGATAGAGTCAGCTGCATTAGACTGCTGCTCTTGTGGATCGTGTTTTGGATCGTGTTTTGGACGTGTAGGAGCAGCAGAAACCAGTCCGCCAATAGATCGAGTAGCTTCTTTTGATGCACGCGACAAGACGCTTGCACCAGTCATCTGTGAGCGACCATATCAGCCACATTTCAAACACATCAGATTAGTTCAACCTTCAACGACCAAGTCAATCAATAAAGTTGCATCTACTCACGACGCTATCGACTGGAGTTTCACTGCGTTCGCAAACATTTAGCATGAAATACAAGATGGCCCATCTATTGCGCAAGACAGACTGCAGCATACAGTTATCAGCAAAACCGACTCAGGCAGATGCTTGAAGATCAGCCAAAATGCATAGAAGCGACACCTTTTCTGCCAGCTTGGCAAGCAAGTTTGATATTCTGAGAGGCTTTTCTGAAGTGGGATCTCGCTTGGCAACTAAATCGATCAAGCATCAGACATCAGCTGTGAGAGACGGTAGAGATGGCATGCAGTAAGATACACAGTTGTCACTGACCGTGCTTCTGCATCAATACAGAGATGTGGGCTTCATCCGACTCGATGGACGGCGATATCCGGCTGAGTTTTATAGTGGATTGTCGAGATATGGCGTTTGTTAGTTCACAGCCTTGTCGAAAAGTCCGAACTCTCCAGTGCCAAATGATTGCACATCAGCAATCTAACCTGCTGAGGATGCGCATACAGTACTCAAACATCTTGACTACATGCTCATTGGTAGCGGCAGCTGCTGCTGAAGCATTAGCAGAGACGGCAGTAGCAGCAGCATTCTGGGATGCAGGTTGCGCAGAATGTTTTGGAGCCAGGAACAGAGTTGCGAGTCTGAAGACGGATCTTGCGACTGGCGAAGCAGGCAGATTTGGCATGCCGGGTTGATTTGAAAGCGACGTTGCTGCGTTTGATCCAGCTGATGGCTGCGTTGCTGGTGCTGATGCTGATGCTGGTGCTGGTGCTGGTGCTGGTGCTGGCACTGATGCCGCCGTAGCAGCAGCCGACTGAGGACCCGAAGTTTGCCGAATATGTCCGACTATTGGTGGTTGTTGCTGCTGAGAAAGAGGTCGACGAGATGGCGGCACAGCAGAAGAAGCAGCAGAGGCAGCAGAGGCAGACGATGCCGCAGTGCGTGCACGAGCACTCTGTTGCTGCTGTTGCTGTTGCTGTTGCTGCTGCTGCTGCTGTTGTTGTTGTTGCTGGCGTCCAAGCATCGGATCCATCACAAGATTTGCAAGATCGAATTTGTCCAACTCCAAACTTGATCTTGTTTCTGGGATTTCGATCCTCACGACGGAATGACATCCGTGAGT
>JH392926.1:53559-63899 GCA_000235945.1 Homolaphlyctis polyrhiza JEL 142
CTTTGGCATGTGCTTTGAGCATCAATATGGCACGGTTGTGATTGTTGATGCACTTGGACTGGTCAATAGTCGCTTGTCTGTTGATGATGGTGTTCACGATGCTGTGGGCAGTGTTGATGTATTTGTATCCAACAGTCGATCTGACGCATGTTTGTGTGCTCATGCATTGACACACTGGACCACACTGATGCCTTGGATCTGTGCTGGATGTTTGAGCCATCGATGCCATTGTAACCTTGCTGCTGTTGATGTCCAGTTGCACCACCAGCATGCGCATGGATGCAGCGCAGCATGTTCATCTGAGATGCAACCCTTGGTGATCCCCGTAATGGAAGAGCACCTCTTGATCCTGCCATTACCGCTCCTGCCGATGCTGACATTTCTTGGAATGAGATCCTATCTGCCCTTAAATGCATGCACCCCAGGAAAGCACCTGGAAGCGACCAGATCCCTGTCAGCTTCCTGCGCGCTCTAACGGCTAATCCATCCGCCAACGACAAAGCTGAAGGCCAGCCCGCAGCGCCTGCCGATGGCCCACCAACAGCACGCGGCGTCCTGCTACTACGGATATGCTGTGCTGTCTTTCGGCACGGCATCATACTGGACAGTTGGACAACAGCCACTGTTGTCTCTGTCCTCAAAAAGGGAGATCCGCTAAGTACCAGCGACCATCGTAGTATCTCACTCATCCAGACAGGTGCTAAACTTGTTTCGAAGACTGTCCAGAACAGGATAGACAGCCTCGTGGATCAAGCCGAGCTGCTCGCGCCAGAGCAGGGAGGATTCCGCAAGAAGGAGGAGTGTGTCGGCCAGATTTGCTCTCTGGTCGACGTCATCCAATCCCATCGTGCACATAGGCTGGCAACCTATGCTGCGTCATAGAGAGTGCAACAGAGAGGAGTTTAAGTCAATCGGGACTCGACACCATCGTCATTGGCTGAGATCTGGAGGATGTTGTCTATGCAAAGTATATTGTGATCTGTAACGTCCTCAGGTTTGTTATGGCGATACTTCCTGAGAACCATGCAGCGTTTTGTTGAAGTCTCATTCGACAACCAATCCATCAAGCTCATCAAATGAACACCTCATTGGCCGTGCGTGGCCTGGCTGTGCTGGCGCTGTTCGCAGCTATCGGCATGCTTCTGCTTCTACCAGAAGTTCAGCCTAGGCTCAAGAAATACGTTTCTCCATTTGACGGCGATCTGCTTCATCCACTGCTCAGACGACCCCAACCAGCAGTCACAACACTTGCTGAAGTCATTACCGACACCAACTACACTCTGCTGTACAACGGCACATGGATGGTTCAACTGTGAGCATCGGTTCCTAGACTTGTTCTCCTCAAGACACTCTCGCCAATCATTGCATTCATGTACAGCTGCTGTTACAGCAGGACTTTTCCTCTTGAAGCAGACCAGTATGATCTAAAAGCAAGCAAATGACGCTGACGATCTTGGATGTGTGGATGTCGATGATGGTGCGACCCAAACAACACCAGGTATCAGGGCTCGCACTGCTACTTCTCAACAAAGTTTGAGCCTGTCTGGAACAAGATTGTCAAGGATGGCCGCATTCAGAACGATACCGTGCGGTTTGCTCAGATCGATGTTCATTACAACACTGTTGCTGCAACTGTTCTCGAAGTCAAGTCGCTGCCATCGCTGAAGCTGTGAGTGACCAGATCTCATCTCATCTCATCTCATCTCATCCTGATCTCATCTGATCTTGTACACTCACTTGAATGAGCACGCGATTGACGGCAACTGTATATTGCGCATTCAATGGAATTTGCCCGCACTGACAGAATCATTGACGGCAGCGTTTATACCTATAACGGCGTGCTGACTGATTTCATGGTGCTCCCTTTCATTCGCGGAGGGTTCAGGGCAGCGAGATGGTTCAACCGACTGCCCACATCGTATTCAGTCTTGTAGGAGATCTCGCAAAGATGGATATTTCACTGCTTGTAGACAGTGCAATTCAATCGATATGCAGTCGCATCTGACGATCGCTTTTATACCAAAAACAGGAGCAAGCTTCAAATGGATGTGTTCATTGCAGCAAGGATCATCTTGCGGAAACTCTTCCAACTCACAACAACGTTTTTCTTTGGATTCTACGACTCTGCCGTCATGACTTCCAAATGGCTGCACCATTCCCTTGGCATTTGGGTTCCACAAGTTTTAGAATCCGAGAGACCGCTCTAGGATCTTTTTGTGTGTGTGTCGTATATATGAACAGCAACAGCAGCAATGAGACAAAGAATAAATGATTGCCAACCAGTCAGATATTGTGTCCAACAGCATACGCGACAGAGATGCTGGCGTAGTTGAAGCACCAGATATAGATATAGCCGTAATCCTACCTGCTTGCTCTCCAAGAACGCCAGCCAATCAGACGATGTAGTTGGCAAAAGTCCCATCGAGTTGCACTTCCACGTCGCGAGACCCAGATTTGCAGCCTGCATCAGCACAAACGCAATCATGGGCAGCAGCAGCGGATCAGATGCTAGCGCAGCAAGTGCTGCAAGCCCAGTCTTTTTCGGTCCACTAGAGATCTGGAATCGCTCGAATGCTGAGCAGTTGCAGCGATGCATCAGTTTAGATGTTGGCCATGGCTCAGTCAGCCAGTCTGCGATCTCAACAGTAGTTGTACAAGCATAGGCAGATACCTTTTGAGACGTTGATCATAGAATTGACAGAGTTGAACAGCATCATGACAGTAACAAGAATGCTGAAGATCTGGATGCCATTGCCAGTCATGTAAAGCATAAAGGCATTCATCGGAATGCTCTTTGCTGGCGTGAACGCTGTGTCCCAGGCTTTCTGTCATTGGCATTTCCAGTCAGCTATCTGGCAAGCTGACACTATCTGCTTCGAAGCCAAGCTGCTCTGTATGCAGCGCAGATGTTGCAAGGAGGTCGCACCTTTAGCTTGAGGTTGGTAATCAACTGCATGTTCTCGGCGCTTTCATTGTCAGCACCGCCTTTGTCCTGCAAGCGAGTTGTGGTGCAGACCAAGGTTGCAGCTATGGGTCAGCGGGCAGCATTGTGACAGAAGGATTGCGCCATGCGAGACCGGCGAGACTGGCAGCGACATGACATACACTCTTGGCGATGCTCGCAGACAGCACAAAGCCGGCAGGATCTGTTGGGTTGACGGAGCCTTTGTAAGCCCGGCTGGTTACAACAACAGCAGCAGCAGCGTGCGGTTGCGCCAGCCACATACATGGCGCATCAGTCAGTGCATAGTCAGTAATAGCAGCATCCAATCCAAGTGCGTCGGACTCGCACAAACCTCGAAGCGTCAATCTCGCTGCAGTCGAATGTCCACGCCGTCATTGCACAAACAAACAGGAGAAGTCGCCACCATCCAAGTTCTTCCACAAACACTCAACCAGAAACTCACAAACACAATAATCATGGCGCGCAGCATGCATCTCGCCCACGCATCTGCAGCACTAACTCTTGTGTTGGATCTGCTGATAATTGTTCAGATCTGCTCTGCCACCGTGCTTGTGCCAGCACTCTCATCTGATCTTGCTCCAATATCGCCGCCTTCTTGTTTGGCATCATCACTCGCAGTATACGATACAACACAGCTAAACTGCACATCATGCCCACAATACACAGTCTCATCAACCACGGGTAAGTTCACTCTGTTGCCCAAAGCATTATCGACCATCTCTGTTACTCTTGATGCTAACGTCAGATACTATCATCAACTCCAACTCCAACAACAACACCACCACCAATAACAACCAAACATAAACAGCAACATGTGCATGCTCGACAGGATTGATTCAGTTTGGCATATCATGCTCCACTTGCGCCTCAGGAACCATTCCATCGAGTGACGGCACATTTTGTTTGGCATGCCCAACAACTGTATCGACCGTAACAATCGGAAACTCAACAACATCTATCTGCCAGTGTCCAGCAGGGCAGTATCTTGGTACGCGTGCCATACATACATATACCAATGCCACCAAGTAATCTCACTCCGATATTCTAAAAACACTGACGAAATCTATGCTGGCTATCAAAACAACAAACAATACTCAGCCAGTAGGAATGCGACAGGCTATCCATTGGCAACAGGCGTATGCACATCGTGTCCAAGTGGATACTACCCATCAACTGATCTGTCAAACTGCGTCGCTTGCTCAGATCCACTCAATATGGTCGCGACGCTCTCAGGCAGCTCCTATGTATGCACGTGTCAAACTTCTGGTGGATTCCAAGCAACACCAGTGAGTGAGCATGCTCAATGGGAAATCATACCTGTTCGCGTTTGAGAATCTGACGACCTTGAACATCTGTTTTTGCTTTGTTTAGCAAGGCGGGGTTTGTTTGCTGAGCTCTGTCGTCACCAGAATCGTTTCGACATATGGTGATGTGCAATCAACAGTTTCGTTCAAGGTAAGACATGCCACTCTTTTCAATCACATGAATCGTCTCTTGTCAGTTTCAGACGAATCTAACAGCTACTTGGAGTAAAGGACATGATTGATGCAACTGGCAGTCCAACAAGCACTACGGTTCAGTCTGATCTATTTCTCAACAACTATATCGTGGCCATTTCAAAATGCGATGTAAGACAAATACCGCAGGGAGAGGAGGTATATTCTCCAAGTGTATTTGGAGAGCACTGTTTGACTTGCAATACATCGCTTGGTCTGTGTATTAGGCAGACGGAAGCTTGCGATACTGCCATATGCTGGGCAACATGTGCGTCCTTGCCATGTACGACCCAACCCATAGAATCTGTGCAGCATATCTGAAACTCGCAAAGGCGCGGTTGTCAGTTTTACAGTCTCCTTACGACGACCAGTGAGTGTATGATATAATACAAGACAAGGTTCGTTCGAGTATAGCCAAGCTGATCCCATGTCTTGCACTGTCAGACCATTCGGACTTCCATGGCTCTACTATGGGACAGTCAACCATGAACTTCCTCAGACAACGCAGTCGAGGATACCAACAATCACAGCAGATATATCTGGAACCTTTGTAAGACATCGAAATCGATTTGTGCACTTGAATCGTACGATCCATGATGCTGATCGGCAGCAATCAACTGATCAATCAATGTGATTTCAGGGAGTTTCATCACTTCCGTTTGTACTTGGTGTATACCATCTCAATGGCACATTTCTGGGCTATCAGACACTGACAGATGAACTGCAGGTATGACCATCAACTGCATGATCAGACAAAACAAGTGACAAAAACTGCTATTCAACACGCTCATCTTGCATCTTGTCTTATCAAGCTCTGCCAAGCAGATGTATCGACAATGTCCAAGTGGTCCAAAGTCAGCCGCAACTTTCTGAATTCGTGCACACTGAATCTATACAACCTGGTTGCGACAAACTACGATACAACCTTTTACGAACTGTGTATGCACAACACTATCAATCTTGCAGTCCAGTTTTATCTGATTGCAGCGCCGATTGCTAACAAACACGTTGTTCAACAATCTGATATCAAGTTCTAACACAGTCTACTGGAGTGCTGTATCCGATTCCAGTCCGCATCGCCAACTATCGGCTTTCAACAGGCGTGCAACCAGATCTTGGCGCATCCACAACAGACTGGACTGGCACACAACTCTTTCGTCGTTTCTTCCTAGTAGACACAGCGTCAGGTGTCTTGAACGGCAAGACCAGCATCATCCGCATTGCATCACAAATAGCTATCACCATCACCAAATCAAGCAATCCAGGCAGCATCACCTTGCCAATCGTCGACATCACATACACGGAGCGCGATGTCTCCACTCTCTCGGCAACTGACGCTAGCATCTACTCTTCGCCACAAATTACTTTCTCTGTGTCGTATCTCCAAGACTTTTCAAACATTCGTCAGGTTTTGACAGTGCTGTTTGCCATATTTGCATCGGCAAGCATCATCTACGCGTTCTATCTCTCGCGGCTATGGAACACACGCAATCTGGGCCCATACGATGCAATTGATATCAAGGTCAGAACCCCTCCATCTCTCGAGCGAAACAAAAAAAAGGACATTGCCAAATACAGCCTTGTTTAGAATCGCATTCATGAAAACCCAAAAACACAATGTTCTCATAAGACCTACTTTTTTTGACTGTTACACAATATGTGTGTCGACACCATCCAGTTTATCTTGCGGTTTCTTGTCACTACGTGCAGCTGCATCGGACCCATCATTGGCATCTTCACAGCAGTGGTCTGTTTCTATTTCATGGTGTTTTACAAGATCCAAAGTGTGTTTTACCTTTGTCTGCCGATTTCATCCGGCGATATATCGGTTCTCTCGCTGGCCATGATTGGCACGATTATAACAGAGGTCTATTCTAATCAGTTATTGATTGCTCTTTGTAATCTGCTAGACTCTCTGTCCACTTCTTTCTTTACGAGGAGGGGTTTTTCTGACTATCAACTAACCGTGTTTTATTGGGGGGGGGGGCTTTTTGGTTGGATGTGTTGGTAACTTGTAGATTGTTGCTATTCTGCAGCTGCTTGTGACGCAGTGCACGGCACATGTGTTTTTCGTTGATTGGGAACGCAGCAGAGGTCGGGTCGTGAGTCCCGGAAACGATCCGTCGACCGCAACAGGAGCACCCATCAGCGTCTGGCGCAGTATATTCATGGCAAACCAGTGGAACGCGCTGCAAACATATCAGCGCATCCAAATAGAATTCACATTGATTGCGCTTCTTGTGATTCTTGAAGGACTAGGGTTCCGATACATGGCAACGGCCAAATCAGGGTTTAAGGATTTGTCGGCTGATACAGTCAATCCGTTTCTGCTTGTTGCTGTTGATTCGATGTGGTGGATTGTTTTGATCGTTTCGCAGGTATTATACTTTGCATCTTTCATCCCTTTCGCTTTGTCTTTGTGTTTCTCTTCAAGCATATTGACCGATATGAAACCTTGATTCCTCAATATTACTCTAGATGATTTTGCGATCAGTGTTTTACACAAGATACTATCGAAACAAGCTTATACAATACGTTGATATTCTTTCATTGTCAAATATAAGCATGCTGATCTTTGATTCGCCAAGTCACGGATACTATATCCATGGCAGATCAGTGCACTCGCTCTCCGATACAGATATGGACGAACTCAACAGCTTTCTACGCAAGGAAGAGGTAAAAACCTTGTGTGTGTGTTTGTGTTCCAGTCTGGCATTGGCATAGTGGACTGATGCTGATGGGATCTATTGCTTGAAATGTGGGATTCTGCTCTCTTTTGGTGATAGAATGATATGGTTCCGCGTAGGGGATTGCAAGACACTAATCAGCAAGCTTTTGAGATTTTTGTGACTCGAAAGATGCGCACAACTTTTGATCGTCTACTTGACGCCAATGCTTCGGCTGCCACCACCACACAGCCAGTAAGCAACATATTGCGACAGTTGATATCTTGTGATTGATGCTGATACGATTTTACGCGCTGACGTATTTGGGGGGGATGCTTGATGATGCTTGTCTGACAATGCTTCTAGGAACTGGAGCGCGTCAATCGCATGATCAATAGATTGACAATCAGTGGAGTAGAACACTTGTTACGCTGAGTATGTCATGCATGGGTGTAAATGGCTAATGACCAGTAATCATCTTTTCGGTGGTTAGATGATTTGAACCAGGGAGGACCGCGTGCACCCATCAAGCCAGCAAGCGAACCCATGCTCAAACAGTATAAGCAAGTCAACAAATTCCTCAAATCGTTTATCGATCAGGTACATATCTGATCAGTTCCCCCCTCAACAATCCATTGCAGAGTCTCGTTCAACCTACAGTTTGACTAACAGCCCTCGTATCTGTAAACACACACATACACCAACCCCTCCCCCGCACAGAATCTCAAAGAATTGCCCTACACAATTCGTCAAAAAACATACTTTGAGCGGTTTCTAACATCGCCCGATCCATCCGAGGGCAACGTGTTTTTCCACAACGAGATAGGGTTTGCCCAAACGCTACTCTACGGCATCGAGTTCCACATGCTACTAGCCTACACATTCCTCTTTGCCTATATCGATATTCAGAGTGGATCGCCAACAATTGCTGCCATGGTGGTTTGGATTCTGCATTCAGTCATCTGCTTTGTGCGGCGTCACTTTGGCGAAATCAACATGTCTAAAAAGACGTTACTTGACTGGAAGTTTCTTGTTTGAGGGATGTCGTTTTCGACCCCCCTCCCATCTCTCTTTCTTACTCTGCTGTTTCTTCTCGTTCGAAATAAACGCTAGCTAGTCGATCGGTTCCAATATATCTTGTACTTTGTATTTGAGCGAAACATGCAGCAGTAGTGCTATCAGTATTGGTATTGTAAGCTTTATTCTGAATTAGGATTGATTGCTTGGTTGGTTGGATGATCATTTTGACTCAGATGTAGTTTTGGCCAACGTTCTAGGCTGAGATAGCACAAACCAAATCTGCCGCATACGCTGAACAACAACAGAATCCTTGTTTGGCAGATACACGCCGTAATACGCACCAGCGATGCAAATCAGCCACGCAACAATCGCAAGCCAAAGGGGCAGAAACATGACTGGCACAAGAACGGCTAGAATGATGGGAGAAATGCGATTGATTGCCATTGTTCGCAGAATGTGAGCATTAGCCCAATCTGGGTTGTTGGCCTTTGAGTGCTTGCTGGGTCGCCGTGCAAGACACTTTCCGCGTTCTTTGCGATATAAGCGTGATGCATACTGACCTGCCGCAGTGCGACGCAATGCTTGCACGCGTTCCGACAGTTGTTTGGGAAGCTCGCTCAGGGATGGCAGGGGCAGCTTGATCTTTCCGCCGCCATAGGAATCGTCTTCGTGCGGAAAGAGAACAAGCGCTGCGTGTGAAGCAAATGAGATATCCGCAGCAGTGAGAGTCTTGCCTGTGAGGAAGTTGGACAGGTCAGCCACAATCTTGGGAACGTTGACTGTCTTTGACTTGTGTGTCTCGATCAAGATCGCCTCGACTTGCTCAAATGTTGATGCCACTGTTTGCCATGCAGCATCAAGAGTATCTGTCTTGCCAAGGCCGTAGTAATACCACATGGCACGGCGTAGCAGAGGCCACAGCACCTGGTTGAGTACGCGCCATTGATTGAGGTAGATGCGATCAGCAAGGTATTTCTTGGCCAGCGATGGATTCGACAGCATCGTGTGCAGATAGATGGTTCGAGCAGCAACAGCGAGCTTGTTGTCAAACTCTTCCTGCAGATCCAAAGCTGATGCTGGAGAGTAGAGCCGTATACGACCAGAAAACGCCTGCGAAAACAGATACATGATGATATCTGTTGGTGTGCGAAAGACCTAGAATTGAGGGTACAGATACAGCGACTCATCAATAGACTGCAAGTGTTGTTGTGCAAGCCGCAAACACTTGCCTCGTTTTTGTGGTTTACAAGCACGGGAGTGCTAGTTTGCTGTTGTTTGGGCATGGGCTCAGACAAGCCAAGTATGGTCCATAGATGGATTCCCCATGGCATTTCAGCTTCCTCGTAGCTGGCGCCATGCTTGTCAAGGGCCCATCGCGCCATTTCTGCTCAGATTCAAGCGAGATTCAGTTGTCATGGACAACAATCGCAGCGTGTAACAAACAAACAAACAGACCGATAGACATCCAGACAGCCAGCTCATCTGGAGTACTCACCGCATGAAGAGTCCCAGGGAACCGTGTGCAGAACGTAGAGTCCAGTGCTGTCAGTCATCACTGGTCTGTTGCGCATCGAGCGAGGGATAGGAATGGGCATTTCCTCGTCATCTTCATCCGAAGATGCCACAACCGAATTCCACTTGTCGTATGAGTTTGCAATCATTCTCAAGGTCAGCCAAGAAATATCACACAATCCTGTCCATAGTAATACAAAAGCATCCTGTGGCGAGAGTTGCACAGATTCGCGTACTTTGGATCTTGTCAAAAGCGGCCGAGACTGCGATATTGCGCGAGTCTGGAAGCAGTTTCCGACACAATGACAGACACAAGCGAGATCCTCAACAGCAGAGTCATTGACGAGAAGCTCACGGTGCGGTGCATGTCTGCTCGTTTGTCGCCGTGGCATCAGCCTTGATCAGCCTTGATCAGCATCAGCATCAGCGTCCATTGCTACAGACTGACAGCCCACGGCACTGCATCTGTGTCTGTGTCTGTGTCTGTGTCTGTGTCCACAACCAACAGGCGACTTTCAAGTGGCTCAGCCGCAAGCTCAGCGTGGACGTCAACACAGCAAAGCGGCTCCTTGAAGACTATGCCCAGTCCAAGGCAGCTGCGGGTCTCAGCGTGCTGCACTATGTGCAAGCAGAGCGCAGTGACGGCACCACTTGTGTGCCGTGTGGCTACTGCAGCCGAGC
>JH392926.1:68641-81306 GCA_000235945.1 Homolaphlyctis polyrhiza JEL 142
CAGTCCAGCAGCACGGCGCTCAGCCTGCTGCGGGATCGTGCACGCTGCTTGAAGTCGATGCACTGCAGCCTGTATTTCTGCAGCCTCGACAGAATCTGCAGCATCTACAGCGGCGTCCGTTGAGGGGCTCATGCGATCGCAGTTTGTATGCAGATTGTTGGTTGTTGTGATTGTTGTGATTGTTGTGATTGTTGTGATTGTTGTTGATTGTGCGATCTGAATGGCAAACCAACAAATCCATATATAGAACTCAGCAACAACAACAACAACAACAAACGCTTTGTGCTCAACATCGACAACAATGATGCGCACTGCCGGCCTCAGTCTGCTGCGCTCTGCAGCCACACACTCTCCAGTTGCACCCGCCACCCGTCTATCGCTGCCGCTGTCGCCGCTGCAGCACCAGCGCTCGATCGTGCGCATCATCGCAAACGACAAAACATCGGATCGTTTGACAAGCGCGATGCTCCGCCGCAGCCCGTCAATCCCTTCAACTTGCCAACACCCGCCAACAACGCCGCTGGTGAGCAGGAGCTGCTGCTTCTTCAATACAACTACTACTGCTGCTGCTACTACTCGAGTCCTTGAGACTCTGCCGCCAGTCGCTCTCTCACTCTCACTCCCACTCCTGCTGCGTGCCTGGTGCTGACTCGGTCCTCATCGTCTCGCTCTCGTTCTCGTTCTCTCGCAAAACTCATTCGCTGACTGTCCCATATCAACATTCCCACAACAGAGTTTGTCCTCACAACACTCGATGGCATCATCAACTGGAACCGCGCATCGTCCATCTGGCCAATGACTTTCGGTCTGGCCTGCTGTGCCGTGGAAATGATGGTGAGCTGTCTGCACTCGACTCTGGCAACCCCTTTTGACACAAACCGATCGATCGGCAGCAGTTATCGTCCATCATCCATCTTATGGATGGATAGCTCTGGCTAGATTACACAACCCGAGTGCCTGGCTTGCGCAGCTGTCCAAAACACCTTGCCACGCATGCCTCTTGCAATATCGATGCCAAACACCATTTCCTCGGCCCGATTTCAATTTATTCAATTATCTGACAATACGCTTTATTTGGTCACGGCTCGGTGTAATCTGTTACGGCTAAACCTGCAATCACATATTCGCAGCACATGGCTGCTGCCAGATACGATCAGGATCGCCTGGGTATTTAATCAATGACTCGTGCAGTATGCAAATTCTGATGCGTGTATTGCTAACGCCGATGCGATGATGCTTTGATTCAATAGGCATTGTGTTCCGTGCTTCGCCTCGCCAATCCGACGTGATGATTGTTGCTGGAACACTCACAAACAAGATGGCACCTGCACTGCGAAAAGTGTACGACTTTGACTTCTGTCGCCTCATTATCTGCTGGCTGCATCAGGAGTTTGTCAAAACTGACTCGTTCCGCTATTGGCTGACACCCCATCTTTTTTGCCGATCAATGCCTGCAGCTATGACCAGATGCCCAACCCTCGCTGGGTCATTTCCATGGGCAGCTGTAAGCATCTTGACCGACTTGTTGCTGTGTTGCTTTACCTTTTGCTTACGGTCTACAATGATGCACAGGTGCCAATGGTGGCGGCTATTACCATTACAGCTACTCGGTTGTGCGTGGCTGCGACCGCATTGTTCCTGTCGATATCTACGTTCCTGGATGCCCTCCTACTGCCGGTATGCACAGTTTAAAACGCTTTTCAAGCGCCAGATTGATTTATACGTTCTATCTAACATACAGCACTACATGACAGAGGCGCTGCTCTATGGTGTGCTGCAACTTCAGAAGAAGATGCGTCGCGAGCGTGTTGTCAAGATGTGGTACAGGTATGCAAATGCCGCTGTGTGTTTCCACTTGCTGTCACGCACGGACGCTCACGCACATGTCCTCTGCTTGCAGGTCGTGAGTGGTCCTTGCTTGCTGTTTTTATCAAGAACCGCATTCATCAGAATAAACACGGGCACGTACACAACAACACAAGTCCATCATATAGGATGGCTGCGTGTTGACCAAACAGCTGAGACAAAGGAGAAAGCGACAAAGAAAGAGCGATTGACTGGTTTATTCTAGTGGCTGCTGCTACCAACGAACGTTTCTGTTCATTCCGCCTTTTGCATCCTCAGATCAAGTACTGCCTGAAAGTGGGCCAATTTCAGCAATGGCCTCTTGAACAATGGCATTGAGATCGGCAGTCTGCTGCTGAACCATTGTATCACTGGCTTCAACAAAGCCAGTTCCACTATCCATTGCAAGTGCCGCAACAGAGAAATGCTGTCCAGCGTCGATCTTTGCATTGACGAAATCCACAAACGCGTTGAATTTGAGCTCGTTGTTGCGAATACGCTGGATCTCAGCATCCGAGTATCCCATCCGACGGAGATATTCCTCTGAAAGCGATGGCTGATGGCGCAGATGGATGGTATCAAATCGGTCGAGTGTGTCAGGTGCAGTAGATGACGGCGATGAAGATGACAACGAGAGATCGTTCTGAACAGGGGCGCTGAACGACATCAGATTGACTCGTGGTGCAGCGACAGCCAACTGTTTGACTGCGGCAAACGTTTGTGTGGACGGCTGCATAGAGTTTGCATACGTGTAGCAGAATCGACCGCCGCCTTGGATATCAAACGTGTCCTTGACACGGAAATCTTCTGAAAGTCCAAACATGAGACAATGGTCGTCCGACGTTGCATACTTGTAAGTGCTGTCCTGGACTCGATTGCCACTGTAGTCGCTAAAATACTTTGGATTGCTGCGCTGCCAGATGTTCCAGAGACGGTCCAGGTTGGCATGGTGAAGGAAAAACACAGGATCGTTTGGAGAGATGAGAGGATTTGCCATATCACCACCGATACCAGCATGCACGCTGTTGTGAGGGAAATCCTCGAGGTTGACACGGAAGCTGTCGTATGTTGTGCCCGACGAGAAGATGTACTGGATTTCGGCTGGCGAGTAAAACGAACCAAGCATGCTGCCTTGGGTGCTCGAGGTTTCAAACTGCCGAGCGACACAATGGCTATACGGTGCCGTGGCTGCCAGATTGGCAAACGGACCTGTTGCAATGCAACCGGTTGACGAATCGCCATCTCCACCCAAGAAATCGCTGTCCCATACTGGTGCACGCTCAGGAGCCTGCGAGTCAAGCGTCCAGTCCCAATAGGGAATGCCGCCAGTATATCCACAATAGCCTTGGAGCATCTGCTCAAAGTTGATAAGCATAACACGATGCCACGGAAGGATCTGCGATGTGCGATGCGCCACACCAAAAGCAAGAGTATGCATATAAACAATATCGCCATAAGCCGAACCAGTATTAAACGAATCAGGGAATGTCGAAGCAGTGTTTTGAAGACATTTGATCGCATCGACAAATGCTTGCTTCTCGCTTGCAGACAATGCGCGGATTTCCTTGCGTACGGTGGGATTCGTGCAACTGTTGGATCGCGAACGAAGAGGTGAACTGTCAGAGTTGGAGAAGGGTGGGGGGATCGCATATCCGCTCGTGCCGCCGGGCGAGCACTCTCCATAGTTTTGTTGGCATCCTGTCTCGCAGTAAGCAGTGGCTGTACCGCAATGTCCATCTGCTGAGCAACATCCGCCATTTGCACATTTCGGCACGCGTGCACCCCTTCCACATTGTGTTCCTGGCAGCGTCGTTGGTCTTGGATTTTGAGTCGTAGTAGTCGTGGTTGGTTTTGGAACTGTCGTCGTTGTTGTAGTTGTAGTAGTTGTTGTCGTAGTTGTCGTGGTTTGTTTTGGAGTTGTAGTTGTGGTTATTGTCGTGGTTGTGGTTGGAATAGTAGTTGTCGTTGTTGGTTTTGGAACCGTAGTTGTTGTTGTCGTTGTCGTTGTAGTAGTAGTCGTGGTAGTTGTAGTTGTAGTAGTAGTCGTCGTCGTCGTGGTTGTAGTCGTGGTTGGTTTTGGAGTTGTAGTTGTAGTCGTGGTTGTAGTGGTAGTTGGAACCGTTGTCGTTGTCGTTGTCGTTGTAACAACAGGAGGAGGAGGAACAGTCAAAGTTGTTGTCAAGGTGACTGCTGTATCGTAGCTGCCATTGCATAAGCCATATTCTGGTTGGCACCCAAGACCACAGTGCAGATCGCTCGTTGAGCACTGGTTGGTGCAACAATATCAAAATAGAACGCGTCAAACAACCGACAATCTGACAGACAAACACAGAAAAACGAGAAGCAGCAAGTCGCGACAAGACAACGAGTAGATGCAGTGGCATGGACAAGCCGGTCCATCAAAAAAAACAAGCAAACTGAAACAACTTACAAAGCCCACCCATGAGCAGCAGGTTCCTGGCGGACAGGACCCAATACCTGGGCCGCACCGTGGGTCGACAGGCGTGTTATCGCATGGTCCATACTGGATCTATGACGAAACCAAACGCGTTATCATACAGAAAACAGCAAACATTGGTTGAGTAGCACATTCGTGTTTGGTGGAGAAGATGTATATGGGACAGGGAAGGCGGGACAGTAACGAAGATGCTTGTTAGTCGTCGTTATTCAAGAGTCGCCAAAACTCCTGCTCGTGTCAAACACACGGTCTTGACCGACTTACAGTAGCTGCCGTGACGGTATCCGCGATGAAAAGCCACAGGGCGATGATGGTTCTCATTCTGCCGATTTTGCAAGACTCGCGAATAGATCGGTCAAGGAAAATCTCGATTCAACAACAAAAAGCTGCCCCTCCAAAAGACAGAAAGTACACTCATCAGTTCATTCTTTTGGTTTGTCTCCTATTTTAGAAAACCCCCCATACTCTTGTTGGTGGGTTTGGAAAGGAGTGCATCGACAGTCTTTAGCGCTGCCAAGTTGACACATATTCTCTACTGGTTTGTTTTTGAAAAAGAATGAAGATCGAGTTGAAGAAACAGGGAAAGGCAAGAGAAAGCGGATGGCTAGAAGCAGTGTAATGGGATCAAAATGGTGTGACCAAGGGACGAGTGAAGAAAAGAGGCAGATCAAGCACGAAGCGATGCCTTCTTAACAACTTGCTTGAGCGTCTGTTCGCGCTTGGCTGCGATAGCAGGGGTTGCCGGGACAAGCTTGACATTCTTGTTCTCCTGAATCACGAGCGCAGCTTCCGACAAGAAGTTACCAGCATCAGTTTCGGCATTGAGTTTGTCAGTCAGGAGGTTCATCTCCTTGACAAAGGCCCGCGCACGCGCAATGTCGTCATCGGTGTATTTCATCATGCGAAGCATCCTCTCGTCGGGATCGCGGATGTGACGAAGATGGTGCTTGTCAGAACGATCAAAGGTACCAGGCGATCTCTTGCCACGAAGAGCCTTGACATGGACAGTGATGTTGTGACCAATGACAGGGACGGCAGTGCCGTTGAGAACAGGGCCATAAGCAGGAACAGGGGCTGTTGAGTTGAGCTCAGCACGGCGCTGAACCGAGCTGCCTGGTGCAAATGCTGCCGTCACTGAGTTGGAGTAGTAGTAGCAGAAGCGGCCACCACCACGAGCATCCATCACATCTCCGACACGGAAGTCTTGCGAGAGACCAAACATAAACACGGTGTCGGTGAGCTGCGCTTCGTCACGCAGGGGACCGCCAGTATAGGTATAGAGGCTGCTATCCGAGCTACGGCGGCCACCATAGCTGTAAAGGTTGTTGGGGCTCATGCGCTGCCACTTGTCCCAGAGGCGATCGATATTGACGTGGTGAAGGAAGAAGAGGGGATCGTTGGGGCTGGTGGCCGCGTCGTACATGTCACCATCAATCCAAGCATGAACCGAGTTGTGCGGGCCATCCTCCATCTGCAGACGCAGAATGTTGTAGTTGGGAGATGACTGCAGGATCTGCGTAACATGCGCAGGCGAGTAACCACTCGAGATGATATCGCCGCCATCAAACTTGCGCTGCACATAGTGAGGCGTGGGAATGTTTGTTGGCTTCCATGCAAATGGACCACTGCCGATGGCGTAGTTGTATCGGGGATCACCATTGCCGCCAATCAGGTTGAAGACGGGTGATTTCTCAACATGCTGCGAGTCGATCGAGGCATCCCAGTAGGGAAGCGGTGCCGTGTAGCCGCAGTATCCACGCAGCATACTCTCAAAGTTGAGAGTGAACACACGATGCCATGGAAGCAGGATGGATGAAAGGTGGGCAAGACCATTGGCAAAGAAGTGTGTGAGGACAAGATCGCCGTAAGCAGATCCAGTGTTGTAGTAGGCAGGGAACTGCGATGGAACCTTGTGCAGACACTGCACAGCGGCAATGTACGAGTTTTGCTCAGCCTGGGACAACTCACGGAACTCTTTGCGGATTGAGTAGCTTGTGCAAGGACCCGACTTTGAGCGAAGGGGCGAGCTGGGCGAGTTGCTGAAGGGAGGCGGAACAGGGAAGCCGGTGGCAGCAGTGGGAGTGCACACGCCAAACGACGACTGGCAGCCAGCTTCGCAGAAGCTTGTTGCAGTTCCGCATTGGCCGCTTGCAGAGCAGCAGGCTTGGTTAGCGCAAACGGCGTTTCCAAAGGCCGGGCCACAGCGGTTGTCTGGACGAGGGCCTGGATTGCAGCGGCCAAAGGATGGCTGGCATCCGGTTGCACAATGCTTGTACTTTGTTCCGCACTCGCCGTCGCTGGAGCAGCACTGGCCACTTGGGCACGCCGCATTGCCATTCGAGGGGCCACATGCAGGCGGCGGTGGGGCAGGCCATGTGCATCGACCGAATGGAATCAGACATCCAGCACCGCACTCATTAACAGTGGAGCCGCACATGCTGTCATGAGTTGGAGAGGTTGGAGTGTCAGTAAGGTGTTGCTGTGCACAAAACCAAGTGATAAACGCGTCTTACCCATTGGCCGAGCAGCACTGATTGTTGGGGCACTTTGCATTGTTTGCAAGAGGTCCACACTGGGCAGTGGGAGGAGCAGGGTAGCACAGACCAAAGGAACGCTGGCAGCCAGTGCCACAGTGTTGAGGTGTGGTGCCGCATTGGCTATAGTGTGATAGGATTGAGTGATTGTCAGGAACGCGTTGCTTTGGATACGATCTATTCAAGATGTGCTGGCGATGGCTTACCCTTGAGGAGAACAGCACTGGCCATTGCACCAGCCACCACGTCCGCTATTGGCAGTTGGACCGCACTGAGGTCCGGTGGGAGGCGGGGGAGGCGGGGGAGGAGTCGGGTCGGAGTTGGTTTTGGAGGAGGCGAGCAGAGACCGAAAGCCCACTGGCATCCAGTAGTGCAGTGATAAGCCGAGAGACCGCAAGTGCTGCATTCACAATGAGCACCATGTTAGCAAATGCATCGCAGATCCCAGTCAGTTCAAGATCTCAGAGTTCAACGGTGGCTCACCCGTCCTTGGAGCAGCACTGGCCGCTGCACTTGTTGTTGCCTGCTGGTGCATTGGGACCGCACTGAGCTGTAAGCGAAGTTGGCTTTTTCTGAAACTCGGGGATACAGCTTCCAAAGGACCACTGGCAGCCGACGCCACAGTGTTGGAGGTCAAGGCCGCACTAATGGTCGAGTTACAGGTCAATATGATGCAGACACAGAGGATAGGAGCATTGCACGGGACGGCCATGGTGGGTGGGGCAGGAAGCCAAACGACATGGATTGGAGGAGAGTCAGAACGTGTTGGCTTTGGCGCGGGGCCTTCTCGAATCGACAAACTCGGTGCACAGTGGCGTGGGTGCAAGAGGACGAGCGGGTGGGCAGGCGAGGTTGAAGGGCAAGCAGCGACTCACGGTGCCGTCTGTGCCGCAGCACTGGCCACTAGGGCAGCTTCCGATCAGCGGGCCACACGGAGCAGAGGCCTGCACGAGGGCAGTGGCAGCAAGTGTTGCCAGCAGCGCCGTCCAGCGCAACATTGATGTTGATGTTGGTGTTGGTGTTGGTGTTGAGGAAAGAGAGTGCGGGCCCAAATCACCCCCACCACATTCGGCCGCTCGCAACACATTGCCGTCTCTCTCTCTCTCCCTCTCCCTGTCCCTGTCCCTGTCCTCCCGGCCAGAGCAGCATCAAGAGGACGCAGGTCTGCTTGCTGGATGTATCTACAAAAATCAATATCCGCTGCTCGATCCCCGGTTTAGCACTGCGGCTGAGGATGCAGGCTCAATAGTGCCGTTGCTGGCGATGCTAAAGCTGTCTGATTCGACTCAATGCCATTTGGGATATCGATCGAATGAGACAGGAGAACAGGATGGACTGAAATAGAGATGATATCGAGGAAGGCGGAGTTATCGCTAGGGACAGTTAGGGGCGGAGATTGGCGATGGAGCCCAGACAGTCGCGCATGCAGCCAGACTCCGCCACGCTGCGGAGTTTGGTGGGCCAGAGCGCATCGTCGTTGTTGCTGTTGTTTGACGACACGGCTCCGCTTGGTTGGAACCCTTGCGCTTGCCGCATGCCGCGAGCCGCGAGTTGCGAGTCGCAAGTCGCATGTCGCCACTCGTCACGCGATCCCGACGGCACTTCAAGAGACGCACGCACGAAAAACAAACTCTCCCAGACTCTCAGCATCGAAAAGTTTATCCCCCGCCAGCCCCTGGGCCAGTTTATCAGTCTACTGCCAACCAAGTCGCTCCCCACCTACCCACCTACCCACCTACCCACTTACTCAAGAAACCAATCCTGCTGCTTTAGATGCGTCTGTTTTCTGCCGAGCTGCTGCTCGTTCTCCTCTCTGCACCTCTTGCGGTTGTTGCGGCTCCGTCGCTCCACCGTATTGCTGGCAGCGTCATTCCGCACCAGTACATCATTGTCTTCAAGGACCACGTCATCGAGGACACAGGTGAGCAGCAATGCAGTCCAGCCAGCGCTCAATGCTCTGGAGAAGCAACTCGAGTTGCAAGTAGCTTGCAGAGGATATCTTGCTCAGCGTGCATGACCCTGGTCCGACAGCTGCAGCGTGCTGGCAGGATCGCTTTGGGCTGAATGATGCATGTCCGGTGTGCTGATGCTGGTGCTGATGCTTATGCTGATGTCTGGTCCGGTCTTGCCTTGCCTGCTGCAGTTGACAAGCACTTTGCATGGCTCGGCTCGCTGCTTGCGCCATACATCCCAGCGCTTCCGGATATCCCTGGTCTGCGCGTGCAGGACGAGCACGGGCACGGCGTGTCCAAGAGCGACGCTGCATCCATGTCGCTGATGGACGGCCTGTTTGGCATCATGCACAAGTACCATCTCGACAGCTTCCGCGGCTACAGCGCTCGCCTGCCTGCGTTTGTTGCTGAGCTTCTCAAGGTTGGTCTACCTTGCTGTCTCTCTCTCTGCTTCTCATGTCCTGTGCCTATCGTCCTGCCTTTCTGGCGGCTGTCTCGCCTTGATCGGCCGTGGTATGCGCCTTTACCTTTGTTCATGCGCTGACGCAATTGCGCGTTTGTCCGCCACATTTCCGATCTGTGCATCCGATCCGATCCAATCCGACATGGGCCGGTTTCTGTCGCTCCAGTCGCATGGAGACATTGCCCATATCGAGGAAGACCGCGTCATGACCATCTTTGGCACCCAAAAAGTGTCGCCTTCTTGGGGTCTGACGGTAAGATACTCTGTTGCTTCATCCTGCTTGCTCCACCTTCAGTAAAGTGGCAGCCAACTCATACCCTGCTTCCTGCGATTTCATTGATTGTCATCTTGATGCTTGCCGACACAGCGTATCTCCAACCGTGCTCACCCAGCCACTGGCGATAAGTCATATACGTATCCGGACTCTGCTGGAAGTGAGTTTGTCGCGATTTCTTTGACCTTGATTAAGCCAGCTGTATGGGTTGCTGACTTGGATCTGATCTGTCTGCATCAATTGACAGCTGGCGTGACGGCATACATTATCGACACTGGCGTCTTTGTCAAGCATCCCGAGTTTGAGGGACGTGCCAGTTTTGGCACCTCATTCACCAAGGACGGTAACAATGACGGCAATGGCCACGGCACACACGTTGCTGGTACAATTGGATCCAAGACCTATGGCGTTGCCAAAAACGTGACACTGGTTGCCGTCAAGGTGCTGGACAACCAGGGATCTGGATCGACGTCGGACGTTGTTGCAGGAGTTGACTGGGCAGCCAAGGATGCCGCCAAGAAGACGTCCAAGGGCAAACCCATCAAAGCCGTTGCCAACATGTCACTTGGTGGAGGCGCGTCGACTGCACTTGACCGAGCAGTCCAGGCAGCCATCCGCTCGGGTCTTGTGTTTGCTGTTGCCGCAGGCAACTCTGCTGGAGATGCCTGCCAGCTGTCTCCTGGCCGTGTGCCCGAAGCGATCACGGTTGCAGCCTCTGACAAAAACGATGATCTGGCCGAGTTCTCGGAGAAGGGCAAGTGCGTTGATATAATTGCACCCGGCGTTGATATTGTATCAACATGGAACAATGGCAAGATCAATACGATTTCAGGAACATCAATGGCCACACCGCACGTTGTCGGAGTTGTTGCACTGGCGCTTGCCGAAGGCAACTTTGCCGAGTCAAAGCAAGTCCATGACTATATTGGGCTCGTTGCCACCAAGGACCGCATTACTGGATCGCTGCGTGGTGCGCCTAATTCGCTGCTGTATAACAATGTTATTGGAGGAGGATTCCCCGACGACGAACCCAAGCAGCCGCAGCCGCAGCCCGATGAGCCTGATGAGCCTACACCACCCGGTGGCGAGTGCCCACTGCCGCAGTGCTTGCTGGATCCTGCCTGCACATCGTGCTGCATTGACTGCCTGTGGTCTGCTCTCCGCTCAACCCACTAAATGCACGTAATTCCTTTGTCCAGTCCCGTCTAGTCTAATCTAGTCTAGTCCCTGTTCTCCCTTTCCTAGTCTGCACTTTCCTTGCTTCTGTTTCTCTCTGTTTCTCTCTCCGTCTCTCTTTCTCAAATTTCGTCAGAGACAGATATGAAGTGGAATGTCGCGCTCTAGTGTATTTTGTTGAGGATTCAAGAGCAAGACATAAGAATGCGAAGAGAGCTTTGTTCATTGAGCGGTAGCTCTATTAAAAAGGGGTGGCGGCGCAGGGCACAAGAGAAGCCAACGGGGATAGCGAGATAAAGGAGAGCAATATCAAAAGTAGACACGAGTGGCCTGAGAGGCTGTACTTTCGGACGGACAGTAAGGACACTTGAATTTGGCATTGAGGTTACCCTTGCCGAGTCTTGCAAGAGACTCTTTACAAACAACATGGCCGCAAATCATCATCATTGGAGGATTATCTTCCGAGCCCTGTTCTTTTGAGACGGGACATGCGAAAACAGAGTGGAAACGATATGAAGGAATCAGGGCGATTTCCACAGGAAGTTCGCCTTGCTGAGACCATTCGAGGCCCGACTTGTCCTTCATGATGGACGACATTTTGATGATGGTTGGAAGAGCGGTTGTGCCAGCGGTGACGGCGATGAAGAGGGGAGAGTCGGATGAGAGACCGAGAAGCTGGCAAAAGTTTCTGGAGAATGTTGTTTGGATGTCGATCCAGAGATGCGGATTCAGAAAGTCGGCATAGGGAGATGTGGCGAGCTTGTTTGTAAAGAGGATTGCGCACATGAGCTGCTGGATCTCTGGTTAGAGCGAACAAGAAGAATCGAGCCAAGTTTTTGGGGTCAGATTGTTAGTTGACGGATTCGGTTGATGTGAACAGAGAGTTGAAAGATGTATATGAGAAGAGATGACAAGGGTAGAAAGAACAGGATAAGCGCCAAACCTTTGAGATGCCGAGGAAACAGGGCGAAATGGGTTTTCGCGTAGCTGAGGGCCGCTGACTTGTTCTGTTCGACCAGGAGCAGCACAAAATGCAGCTTGTGGAGCATGAACTCGAGAGCGGAGCCTGCCTGCTCGAGAGATGCGCGATGAGCAGCGGCCCATGCGATTGCAGGCAGAACGTTGCGCGAGCGCAGGGCATCGAGAATTGAAGCGAGATCGGAAAACTGAGCGAGCAGCGAGGGATCCACGGCGGCGTGAGGATCTCGCGACTCTGCGGCAAACGAGCGAGCAACATCGCATCTGCCATCGCGCACCAGATGCAGCGCAATCGCACGTCGCAGCGCAGAGTCCCAGCTGCCTCGACCGCGGCCAAGGTCACGGCCATGTGCAGTATCGTGCGCATCAAGTCCATCAGCATCATCGTGAAGCTGCATCTTGGTCTGCGACTGGGTCTGCATCTGCATCTGCATCTGAGTCTGCGTCTGCATCTGCGATGGTGCCTGAGTCTGTGCCTGAGGCAGCGATTGCGTCTGAGTCTGGGGCAGCGTCTGAGTCTGCGGCTTGAGTCGCTTGTCCAGCGCCTTGCCAAACCGATGCAGCGCGCTCTGAGCCTCGCGAGCAGCATCGCCCAGTCGCTCGCTCGCTGCCTGCACTTCTTGCACATGCATCTTCATCTCGTCTGCTGCTCCGCCTGCTATCGCTGCTCGCGCTGCTTGCAGTCGCTGTGCTATGTGTCCAAACTCGCTGTTGCTTTCTTCTTGTAACTGTCGCTGTCGCTTCACAACCTTGTCAAACTCTTTGCCAAGTGCCTCCATAGTCTTGTTGTCTGCTCTGAATGTACTGCTGTCGCTGTTGTTATTGTTACTGCTGTTGCTGCTGTTGCTGTTACTATTGGAGGCAGCGGCCAGGGATGGGTCACTTGGAGTTGATTGTTGTTGCTTGTGTTGCCTGGCAAACTTGTTAATTCTGCATTTTAAGCTTGTTTGCGATTGCATCTGGATTCCAGCTGCATGATCCTTGT
>JH392926.1:84020-94857 GCA_000235945.1 Homolaphlyctis polyrhiza JEL 142
ATCAAGGGTGGCAGGGTGAACAAGTTGATTGAAGCTGCGACACATCATGAGCGACACGATGACGATTTCATGGCTGCCATCATTCTGACGCACCATTCTTTCATGACGAGCTCCGAGTTGCTCGATCAGATCTTTCGACGATACGATATTGCGCCACCCTATGGTCTAAACCAGAGACTCTTTGACCTGTTCATTGACAAGAAGCTTGCACAAGTGCGATTACGGTAAATATCCCGAAAATCAAAGAAACTGAAGTTGATTCACTGACAATATACCCAACAAAAAAACCCCGACTCACCTCCTTTGTGTCGTTGCTTTCAATCTTGCCCAGCGTGTGCCATTTCCTCCAATGGTGGATCGAAAACCATTTCGAAGAGGACTTTGCCGAGTTTGACCAGCACATTATCAGATTCCGCGACTTTGTCGAAAAGAAAGTATCACAAGATTCGGCACAAAGATCAGCAGCACTGCTCACGCTTCTCGAGCGCAAGCTCATGGAAGATCCCAAGCAGCGACAGGTACCCAAACTCACGGCAGAGCAACTGCGACAATGTCCCAAACCCTTGGTGCAATCGCAGCGCACCTTTTCAACCATTGATCCCTTGACAGCACTTGTGACTGACCCAAAAGGGTTTCTTGAAATCGAGCCGTTGGAAATGGCGCGGCAGTTGACTCTCATTGAGTTTGATTTGTTTGCAAGAGTGAAGCCGTTTGAGTGTTTGGATCCTGTTTGGGAAGGCGTGCGAGCTAAAGAAAGCTTGGCGATGAAAGGTTTAAGTGGTAAAAAAGTCGAGCAGAGTTCTGTAACATCCGACATTAGCAAACTGATTCAGCATACCAATCAGGTACGATGATTGATTTGCAATCTGCTGCGTAGAGAGTATGGATTGATTGAAGATCATGGGAAGATCATCAGTGGAGTCTATTTCCCAAGGTGCAAGAAAGACTAACGTTGGGCTATTTTCTACATGATTCCCTAGCTTTCATATTGGATTGCGACCAACATCGTCACACCAGAGACCCCAAAAGCACGAATGCTAGTTCTCAAGTATTTTGTACAGATTGCAATCGTACGTGTAATGACTACCCATCACTGGCGATACCTGAAATAATGCCATTGCAAAAGAATGCACAATAGCTGACGTTTCGCATTGATATCTTCATCCTGCGACTGTCATGTTTGCTCGATGTTTGGCTTTTACCCTTCAATCTAAATCCTCCTTTTGCCACCTGCATCCTCATTCTATGCAGCATTGCCGCGAACTCAATAACATGACAGGCGTCACGACAATCATAGGCGGCCTCGTAATGATATCCATCAGCCGACTCCACAAAACATGGAAGGTAACGAAAAGAAGTCACTCACACAAGGAAAAGCGAACGCCAATCTCCTTATTCCATTGGACTTCCTTTTATACAAAGATTGATGACCGCGAGGAAGAGATGTTTCTGACTTCATGTCTCTCATTGTCGAAATCTGTAATCCGCCTCTTAACACTTTCTGCTTATCTGTGGTCTCTAGGCATTTGAAGACAGATTCCCCAAAATCTATGAAAGCTACAAAGAATTGGAAAACCTTGTTAGTCCAAAGAAACAGTATGCAAACTATCGCAAAGCATTGAAGGAAATCGTCCCACCGGCCATACCTTTTCTTGGTAAGAACCTGAGCATGCTTGAATCTCACACATCTCATACATCTCACACACGTTACTCATACATACACACACAAACAACTATTGATATGTATTTGCTTTTTTAGGTGTATTTTTGACAGATCTCACGTTTCTAGGTCTTGGAAACCCAGATTTCTTGCCGGATTCCCACTTTATCAATTTCGAGAAACGCAGAAAGGTGTATTTGTTGATTAGAGATATGCAGAGGTTCCAGCAGGTGCCGTTTAGTTTGGCGCCAGTGCCTGCGATGCAAGAGTTTTTTAGACGCTTGGGCGAGAAAAAGGGAATGGCTGTTGGGTGGGAAGAAATGCCCGTGATGAATGACGATGAGTTGTACCAGCATTCTGTATTTGCTGAGCCGATCGAGGAGGAAAGCGATACTGAATGAAGATCTGCTTGTGGAGTAAGCAATCTGTTGCTGTTGGTTGTTGCTATTGTTTGAACATGGAATTTATTGACAGAGGGTGAAGTGGAGAAAAAGAAGAGAGAGAGTATAAAGGTCGGCTTTGGCGAATGACATCTGTCCGTTGGTGCACTTCGGCTCTGCGGTGTGTGCGCCAATTGAGTTTGGCTGGCGATCTGGTGCAGGAATAATAAAAATGAGGGGTGTTGGACTGGGATGTATCAATCGCCGCAGCAAAGAGCTTTGTGTGTGAGTGCGATGGAGCGATCAACGTGCTGTGCGTATATGGCTATGCATCGAATAGGTCGTTGAATCGTGTTTTTGGTTTTTCGGGTTTGGTTTAGTTGCTTGTTTATGCGTTTGTCTGTGGTTCTGAAGCAGTTGTAAGCCATGGTTTGCGAAAGTGCGTGTCGACAGAGGCTGAGTCTGACTTGCTTGCAACTGGGCAACAGCGACATTGAAGCTCAATAGGGACTATGACGTGCAATACCACGAGTTGAAGGACGGTCAACAGACGAGTTCGATTCGACATATGAAGCTGGTCGCGCCGACATTGTAGGGCCGCGGAATGTATTGTTCATAGTCGCAGTAGAACCTGGTTTGGCAGCCACTCCTGCCAAAGCGGCAGATGCCTGCGCCGAAACGGCGGCTGGCAAGAGAGGGGCAGGACGGCCAGCGCGCTGCTGGTCTGGAGCAAACTGGGGAGGAGTGGATGACAGCTGGGACCACGTGGGACTCGTGTCGGTGACACCATTGGCTGAAGAGTTTGGCACATTGACTCTAGGAGACTGAGGGGGTGATGGGTGCAAGCAGCCAGCAACAAGAGCAAGTACGATGAACCAAACTGTTGGAACACAAAGCAGATTGCGCCGCGTTGTCAAAAGCCAAACTTACAGTGCTGCTTCTGGTATTGCCAGCCTGTCCAATAGTGCCAGCGGTCGCAGTACTAGGAATGGAACTGTGGCTCGAGGTTCCTGCAGCAGGAGCAGTAGTAGTGATGGTAGCAGCAACCGATCTGGCACTGGTGGTCGAAGCAGCGACTGTGTTGGCGGTGACGGTGACGGTAACAGCAGAAGCAGAAGCAGAAGCAGAAGCAGCCTGCTTGGCAGCAGCGATCTCAGCCTTGCGCTTCGCAGCGCGCTCAAGTCGACGCTCCTTTAGTGCGACAAAGGCTTGCTTGAGCTTGGTCCACAGTTTCATCGTCTTGACTTTGTCCTTTGCATGGACAAGTTCGCAACATAGGACTATTGGGCCAGATTGATTCAAATAGCCACAAAGCACACCAAGCAACCCCCCAAAAAAGTTGGCCATTCAAAGACCCCAAAACACAGTTAGCCAATGGCACAAGCTGCAGATGCAGGTGTGGCATGGCAGACTGCAGCATAAATCAGACAGTCTCCACCTTGCAAAGTCTGCGTGCGGAGGCCGCACTGCAGTTGCCCCCAGTTTGAGCCGCCGACTTCTTTTGGGAAGGCGACGTTGTGGCTCTCAAATGCTGCAACAACAGCGGCAGTTGCAATCTCCTTTGCAGAGTAGCGGATACAAAGCGTTGTGCATAAGCTGGCGCACATACGGAGCACAAAGAATAAGTCAATCAGCATCACACGCCTTGATATTGCATCTTATCGTGTGAGGCGGCACAAGTCCTTACGCCTCGTCGCAGTTTTTGAGAGCCAGCTGCACGAGCGACGAAGTACCTGTGTCGTAACAAAGGGGGTCAGATATCCAGTTGCTCTCGGCTATTAGATTTCCATATCAAAGCCAGTCGAACTGTCAAGAAGCTTACCCTTGAGACCCTTGACAAATTCGTGTGCATAGCGGTGTGGTGTGTCCGGATCAGTATCAAAGCAGATCTGAAGGGCGAGTGTCTGCTCGTGCTTCAGGATGAGATCCTTCCAGCATTTAAATTCCTTTTGGGAAAAAAAGGTACATGCAAAGAGGGGGATAAAATGGAATAGATGAACAAAAATTAGCAAAGTGCCAAGAAAACAGGGGATAGCAGTGTTAACGATGTGTGCTATAGGTCTATAGGAGAGTGGGCAAGAGCATAGCAGACATACGTGCTCAGTCAGAGAAACACTGCCACGAGCATCTTGGCCGCAAATGTGCGCAACGCCGTCGAGCAGCTTAGCGCAGTCAACACCAGCTCCGAGCTTGCCGCAAAGAAATAGTGCTGTTGCTGCGATTTGTTTGTTGTGGTACTTTTTGAAGCTCATCCGCATGTAGAAGCGATGGAGAAGGATTTTCGCGATGAGAATGGATGTATGTGGCCTGATCTCGCATAGCGCGAGCGCAACCCCAAAAAGCAAGGAAAGAAGGAGAGAGAGAGACAGAGACAGAGAGAGACAGAGAGAGACAGATAGAGACGCCACGTTAGCGAGCGAGTCTGATAATCGAGTAGATGGTAATAGCCAGAGACTCACAGTCTCAGCTTTGGACCGCAGCGCTCAATCATACGGCATGCAGAAAGACGCAGAGCGATTTCCTCCTCGATAGGAATGCCGTCCTCGCACGAAGGAGTTTCCAGAAGCTCCTCCTCAGTGAAGAGCCAACTGTCGTTGATTGTGCGAAAGGGCGAGTTCGCAAGGGTATGTGGGAGCGAGGTCGGAGGTTGTGCGATAGTCGATGGCCAGTGGGCAATATGAGGCTGAGTAGACAAAGCGGGACGCACTGTGGCGGTAGAGACAGATTGAGGCAGGGGAGGCAGGAAAGTGTTGAGCGGAGCCTGCATTGTTGACTAGACAGCGGTAGCGAGAGGGATTTGCAGTAGTGATTTGTAGTTGAGAGAGAGGGAAAGCACGAGAGTGTGGATGTTCTTGTTGTCGAGTGAGACACAGCCAGAGACAATGAGCAAACGATCGATTGAAAAGAGCGCCGCTGTGCTTGCTCTGCTTCTGCTCTGCTCTGCTGAGTTGTGGGCTGTGAGTTGTGGAGTTCTGGCGAGTGAGCGGGGGAGACAGTCAGAGACGAAAGGGACTGACTGACTGGCTGGCTGGCTGGCTGTCTGGCTGGCTGTCTGGTCGATTCGTTGGTTGAGGGTCTGTGGGGCTCAACAATGTCTGAGCGAGAGAGCGTGAGGCGCTTTCGTTCTTTCTTGTTCTGAGTTCTGGGTTCTGGCGAGAGAGCGGACGGTCGGGGGGTGAGACAGTAGACAGAAGAGGACAGGCTCTGCTGTTCGCTGTTTGCTGCTCTGTTGGTATTCGCTTGTTGTTTGTTGTTTGCTGCTGACTCAGTGGCTCAGTCTCTCTGTTGCTCTGTTGCTCTGTTGCTCTGTTGCTCTGTTGCTGCCCGCCTGTGCTTCGCTTGCTGATCCCTTGCTTTGCGTTGCTTTGTCTCTGCTTTGTCCTTGCGCTCGCCTGAAGAAAAGTTCCTGCGCCGCTCGCTGAGTCATCCGCTTGGAAGAACCAAGAATCAAACAAAAAACATCAAAGAGTCCCCAGGATATTCACTTTCTTACTTCCTCACTCTCGCATACGTCGTGGCTCTACAACCCTTGGAAATCGCATTCAACACAGATCTATCAACGATGAGTGTCACCGATACAGCTATTGTGTCCATAAATCATCTCTGTCCATATCTGTCTGTTTCTCTTTAAATGCTACATCCTTCTCTGCTTTACTCGGTTGATTGGCTGTGTTTCTATGGCATTCACAGCAGTTGGATCTCTCGCCATTCTTTGTTCAATTTCCTTGCCTCTACCATCACTATTCCGATCCCTGTCTTCTGATTCTCTCCTTCACTATCAGAGCATTGAGAAGATTGAGACTGTCGGACTTTGCAGCTGAGTGGCTGCGGTGTCTGCAGAGTGCAATGAATTCTCGAGTTTCAACCAGAATCCGCCGCAACGAACAAATGCCGCCAAAGCGAAAACAGCAACAGCACCACAAGCCAGCGCAACAAGCCGCTGCAGCAAAGACAGCAGCCACAGCCACAGCCACGACGACAGCCAAGTCCTCTGCAGCACAGATGACGGCCAATAAGCACCCTGCAGCCTTGAATTCTCGCTCACAGCAGCAACAGCAGCAGCAGGCAACGACATCGGCAACCAAGCTGATGGTGGGTCGGAGAGCTGCTTGCCTCGTTTGCTGTCTCCAGTCTCTCGTCTCTCTGCTTCCCACTCGCACTCGCACTGGCACTCGCACTCGCACTCGCACTCGATAGCATGCTGCTCCATCATTGGCCCTTCTGGCTGTCTATCAGAATGCATAGCCCTTGTGCAATGAGGTGGCTGCAATCTGTCCAGTACAGGACAGTACGGTACAGTACGGTACAGAACAGAACAGAACAGAGAGTGGCGTGTGGTTTGAGTGTGCTTTGGTTCAAGTGCCGAGTGGCAGTCGGGTTGGACTGCGCTGCGCTGCTCGGCGGCTGGCTGCGGCAACTACGACTACAACTACAACTACGACCATGAAGCAAGGCAATGACAACGAGCGAACGAGCAGTGAACAGCAGCAACCTTCAAAGTCCTCGTCCAATCCACAATCCACAATCCACAACCCACAAAGTGCAATGCGAGCAACCGTTGACTGACAATGGGTTGTGGTGCCTGTTCTGTTTCCGTCTGCTCTGTTCTGTCCCGTCCCACACCGCCTATTTCCCAGAACTCCAAGCCAATGACCAATGCCAGTGCATCAGGACATGGCAGCCACTTGAGCCATGGAGCATCGCCAGATCACACCATCTTCAACGAAGAGAGCATCTGGTACACTGGCGATGCCGCTGAACGCATGCGTCTTCGTGACTTTTGGCTGCAGCTCAGCGAGGCCGATCGCAGCGCACTCGTCAAGCTCGAAAAAGAAGCCGTGCTCAAGAAGGTTCGCGAGCAGCAGAAGCAGACCTGTTCATGCCATGTCTGTGGCCGTCGCAGGTAAGCCTTGATCCTCACTCTACCGCTGGAAAGCCGCCCTCCCTCTCCCTCTCCCTCTCCATCTCCCGTCTCCATTGCCACGCCCTTCTATTTTATGTGCCACACACTCGGTACTCCCAGTACAGCCGCACAGCGTAATGCTCGTGGCCACTTGCCTGCACATCAACTGGATCCAATCATTTGCTGCCACACACTCTTATGGCGGGACGGAGGGAGGCATAGAACTGCGAGCAGCTGCAGTTGCGAGGCTTGCTGTCGCTGTTATCCGTGCGAATGCTCACTGTTCTTTGCTGCATATATCTGCCACACCTGTATTGCCAGAATGGTGCTTGGCGAGGAGCTTGAGATGTTGTACGACGCATATTATGACGAACTGCAGCAGTTTGCCAACGAACGCAATGGTACCGCTCCTGTCACTAAACGGCATCCTCGTCAACAAAACCATCGACACCACCACTCGCACGCCGAAGATGATATCGACGACATTGATGACATTGATGATGACGACGATGGTGAAAATGGCAACGATCGAGATGAAATCAATGACGGCATCAACGAGTTTGGGTCCAGTCTCACTGTCAAAGGTCAACAGAGCGCGCCTTGTACTTTCAAGAAAGTGCTCATTGTAGCATTCTGTTGTTTTGGCTCACTGACAGACTTTTGGCTTTGACTCTGAATAGGAGGCATTCTGACGGTTGCAGACGACTTTCTCAAAAACGATGGTCAAAAGTTTCTAAACCTTATGGAGCAACTATCGCAACGGCGGCTCCAGTCAATGAACGAAGGCGATGACGACTATGATTCCAACGGTGCATCAAATGACAATGACGAGTATTTTGACGATGACGATGATTATGTCGACGAAGAAGAGGTGAATATGCTGCGGCAACTTTTGCCCTTTTCGCCCAATTCTACAATCTCGTGTATCTGGTGAGATTCAAGAGACCATATTTATCTAACCTGTGTCTGTGCAAATCATGTTTGTTCTTAATTTTAGGAACATATGACTGATCAGCAACGCATGGAAGATGGACGGCGGATGTTCCAGATCTTTGCCGCAAAGATGTTTGAGCAACGCGTTCTCGCTGCATACCGTGAAAAGGTGCATATTATCAGACTATGACGGTCCTACGTTACATTACTGGCGCTATGCTGATCAGCTTGCCTGTCGATTGCTTGCTGACAACTGATTTTTCTTTCTGAAAAGATTGCCCAAGAGCGCCAGAAACGGTTTTTGGAAGAGCTCGAGGAAGAGAAACGGCAGGAGCAGCTCAAGGAACAGGAGCGCCAACATCTCAAAGAGCTCAGACAGGCAGAGAAGCGGTATGGCATCTTGCTAGTTGGCTGGGGGAGAATCTGCCATGTCTCCCTTTTACTTGCTTCAGAGTTTCTGCCATGTAATCTAATCACGTTTAACACTAAAATGCACCAGTGCACAACAGCAAAAACTCGAGCAGGAACGAGCTGCTGCTGAAGAGCTTCAGCGTCAAAAGGAAGCCGAGGCCGAGCAACTTAAGAAGGAAGCGCAGCTGTGAGAAGATGCCTGCGATGCCGTAATGCCTTGTCTTTGCCACCAGCTGATTCCATTTTATTGAATGACATTGGCAGAAAGCGACAACGTGAGGAACAAGCCAAGCGGGAAGCAGAAGAGAAACTGCGCCGCGAGAACGCTGAAAAGGCTCGTCGAGCAGCTGAGGAACACGCAGCTCGTGAAGCCAAGAAAGCACAAAAGGCTGAGGAGCAGCGCCGTCTCAAAGAGCAGCGGGAACGCGAAGAAGCCGAAAAGCGTCAACGAATGCAGGAGCTTGCAGAAAAGGCGCGTCTGGAGAAGGAGCGAATTCGACGAGAAAAGGAAGAGGCTTCTCGCATTGCAAAAGCTCGCGAAGAAGCCGAGGCTGCTGCTCGAGCTGAGGAGGAACGGATCGCGCGGGCGGCGAAGGCGGAACGCGCTGCAGAGGAAGCCAGAGCCGCAAGAGCTGCCAAGGCTGCCAAGGCTGAGCAAGCCAAGGCAGCACGCGAAGCCAAGGCGCAAGCCAAAGCACAGGCTCAAGCACAAGCTCGAGCTGCTCAGGCAGAAGCCGATGAACTCGCTGCTCAGTCTCAAGCTCAGTCTGATGCTGAAGCCAAAGCACGACAAGAATCTGAGGAACAATCCAAGACATTTGCTCAGCAGCAACAGCAACAGCAGCAGCAGCAGCAACAGCAACAGCAGCAACAGCAACAGCAGCAGCAGCAGCAACAGTGGCAGCAATTGCACGACGTTCAACGGTTCTCACAACTGCATGTTAGTATGCAAACTCTACCACATCTCCAACAGCCTAGCCCAACATCTACTGAAAGCGCACTGTCGCCTCAGAGTGCAGTGCTTGCCAAGCATGGTATCGCGACTTCATCTCATGGATCTATGCCACTCATGGCTCCTCATGAATTCCCTTCTCCTCAGCAGCACATCTCGCCACTTATGCCGCCGAAACTTGGTATGATGCTTCCGACTGGAGTTCCCGCAGGTTTGCCCACACACGCAACAGCGTTGGCACAGCAACAACAGCAACAGCAACAACAGCAACAACAGCAACAGCAGCGTATGCAGCAACTCGCCACCTCTGCTGGAGTCACTCCTGGGTTCGGAATATCAGCTGCCAGTGCACAGGCGCTCCCCAAATCGGGACTGCCTCCGCCAGGTCCATTGCCGCACTATTACCAGAATGTCCAGAAACAACCAATCGTACCTTTTGGTTCAGCTCAGGCAGATCTGTCACGTTTCGGCGCAGTAAACGACTCATCGACGCTTTACAGTCACACTCGTGGCCTTGCCGGTGTCAACGATTTGACGCTGGCTGGTAATGTTGGGCCGTCGATTGCTTCGCACGCTGACGCATACTCGCTTGCTGCTCTTGGAGGCATCCCAGTTACACAGGGAGCCGCATGCGTGCGGGGTCCGATCGGTGCACCAATCAGCGCGATGCCATCGCAATCTACAGCGCACAGCCATCTACTTGGCACACTCTGGGATTCGTCGCCAGTAGCCCATACCACAAACATCGCCGACACATCCTCGATGGCCAGTAGCATCCGTTCTGGTAGATCCCTTGGAAGCGATGTGTTTGACCCTGCTGCCCATGCTTCACTTGCTCAGGCACACGCTCAAACCAAGTTGCCAACTGCTCCAGGTCGACAGCCGCCAATCCATCGTGCGCCTGGTCCTCCAGGTGGCGGCGCAACATCTAAACTTGCAGGCACATCGCAGCAGCAGCAAAACAGTATGCTCGGCGGTCTACAAACGAGCGGCGGCTTCCTCTCGCTTGGTGGAACGTTTGGTGCTTTTACTCCAACAGCTGAAGACGCGTCGATTCTTGGAGCTGCAGGCCCCAGCTTTGTCGATCGTAAAGCCACTGGAACACCGAGCGTCACCACAGTGGCTGATGCGCTTTCGATGAACTCGGCCAGCATTGTTGCAACTGCGATGAGCGGATATCAAGACGCAGACACCCGCGATACGAGTAAAAAGTTTTTGCAGATGGAATCACAGGCTTGGATGTCCCCCATCTCAACAATGCCATCGGCTACGCCAGCACCGCCTGGACTGTCTGGTTTACAGTCGCCGCCGCTTCGGAAACCTGGAGGCAGCAATGCTATGCTTGGGTTAGGGCTAGGGTTTGACGCGCCTGGCTTGGCTACCAGTACTGGTGGTGCGCCTGGCCTCCTGCAAGATCCTGAGAATATGAACATGGAGTGGGCAACCAAAACACGGACAATGGGTGGGTTTACACCTTTTCGTTCTTGCAGAGTTGCAATCTAGATCCGAGACACTGACTCAAGATGCATGCTGTCTTGACTGTCTGCTGGTGCACAATGTATAGGCGGTGTATTTGGGCAGCAACAACAGCAGCAACA
>JH392926.1:94957-111026 GCA_000235945.1 Homolaphlyctis polyrhiza JEL 142
CCTCGATGCTCCATAGCACCACTCCTGATCTTGCGACTCATCTCAAGACCAACAGAGCTGCCAAGAACGATCCATGGCCGGCGGGTTTCTTGTAAAAAAAACAACACCATGTGTCGTGAGCCAACACTGCATTTCACACAAGAGGAGGAAGCGAAGAGAGAAGGATATATTAACACTTGCGTACATACTCACAAAACACTCATCCGCATTTTCTGAAAACCCGGTTGCTCTCCTCTCGCGTGGCTATTGTTGAATGGTTGCGATTTGATCAGGATTTCTGCTCCTCGTCTGCGCTCTGTCCAACGGCTATCAAACAGAACATGCATACTACTTTTCCTTTTTTCCCTTCAATGCTGCCAAGTGTTATAACCTTCTCCCTTCTCCTCCTTCTCGCCATCCCCGCTCCCACTTCCACTTCGTCACTTCGTCACTTCCATCTTTCATGAAGCAATATCAAATAGCGCGATTGAAAAACGTCCTTTCCACGATTTCCCTTGTCAAAAGCTTGTTTCTAATCAACCCCGCAAAACACACCAGTGCTGTTCTGACTTCTCATTGTGCATCAGCACGGTTGCAACAAGAGAGAGAGTGGGCAGACTATTCATTTATGTCGAACAATTTCAGGTTCAAGCGAGACACCACGCTTGATTTTGCCCCAGCCAATCAATCGCCAGTGCTTATCAATGCGGCGAGAGATTGCAATCTTTTCGTTGATTTCAGAGCAAGCAGGAGTGGTGAGGACAATCTTGGCAAGATCCGCCTTGACAGAGACGACGCGGCCGCCAGTGGATGTGGAGCCAATGTTGAAGAGGAGAACCTCGTTTTTGGACAGTTTTTCAACCTTGGTGAGCTTCTTGTCTTCGGTTTTGACGCCGAGGAGGCGGAAGAGGAGGAAGTAGTTGATCTCAATCTCAATGAAGATGGCGGGGAGCGTGCCCACGGAGCCAAGGACCTGGCCTACTAGACGATCTGAGCGGCAGAGGTTGGGATCAATTCTTGTGCCCACACCTGTTCAATTGAACATCGTTTGTCATTGAGGTTCAACGCAACCGTCGATTGTCATCAGACCAATTTAAAGCAGCTATTTATCAGTATCCAATACATGTCCAGCGAGTTTCGCAGATGGGAAAATGAAGAGCAGGGATTGAGAGTCGCTTACCAATGAGACCGCCAGGAACGGCAAACTTGAGATCGTTCTGCTCTGTAAACAGCGAGACGATACGCGAGAAAATAGGACGGCATTTGATACGGCCTTCGTGATCTTTGGTAACGACACCAGGCCGAACTTCAATCTCATCGCCAATCTTGAGCACACCACGCAAGATGGAGCCACCAGCAACACCACCCTTGAGATCTGCAACTTCTGCACCGGGCTTGTTGACGTCAAAGGAACGAATGACGATCAAACGCGGTTCCGCAGAGAAATCACGCAGTGGGATGGGGATCTTTTTGACAATATACTCATTGATGGCGTCAATGTTGTACTTGAGCTGTGCGGAAATCGGGATGATGGGAGCATGATCGGCGACAGTGCCCTTGACAAACTGCAAGATGGATTGGTGATGTTGCTGTGCAGCTGATTCTTTGATGAGATCGACCTTGTTCTGAAGGATGATGATGTGTTGCAGCTTCATGATTTCAATAGCAGCCAGATGCTCTGATGTCTGCGGCTGAGGGCATGACTCGTTGCCAGCAATGAGCAGAAGGGCAGCGTCCATGACAGCTGCGCCGTTGAGCATGGTTGCCATGAGAATATCGTGACCAGGGCTATCAATGATCAAGATGAATTAAAGTGGCGCAGGTATTTAAGAGGTCAGAATGAAGAACGCATGTTGCCAGATATCAGATATCGTGCATGCTGGGCGAGTATCTCACCAGTCGACAAACGAGACATGACTGATGAAAAGAGCACGAAGATTGTCAGCATAATCCACGAATACACCCGAGATTGCGAGGTGCATCTTACCGAACAAGTTGCATCTTGCCCTTGCAGGTTGGTCGCTCGCAAGCAAAACCTTCTTCTTTGTCGCTCTTGTAAGAGCGGTAACATCCAGGACGAGGACACTCCTCGCTATCGCACTTGAAGATCTGGATGAGCGTGACAGCAAGTATCAGTAACAGAAGCAGCCAAACCGGAAAGAGAGAGTGAGATGGACACAGAGTATGAGATGTTCGAGGCAGGTGAGTCATAATAGAGCACCTTTGCATTTGCATATCCCAGCTTGATGGTGATGTTGCGCTCGAGTTCGTTCTTGAAGCGAACAGTCTGCACACCCGAGATGGCTTTGACGACTGTAGACTTTCCGTGTGCGACGTGGCCAATCGTACCTGCAGGAGAGAGCAAGCGGGTGGCGGTGTTAGTTTATGGCCACGAATGCGACAGTCGTCACAGAGCGAGTGAGAGAGAGGATCACAAGAGCGGAAGAAAGAAAAGCAGCGAGGCAGCCTGGCAGCGAGCAGGGGGCTCAGGGCAGAGCAGGAGAGAGCAGTGTAGGCTAGTGAGAGATGGCGGCGTGCAAGGGAGCAGTGCACGCACCAATGTTGATGGTGGCCTGCCTTGAGATGACCTCTGGCGACAACGGGTGCAGGGTTGCTGGATCGACGATGACTTCGGCCATTGTGAAGCGACGATTCTTTGGCTGCGAATTTGCTGCAAATTGGGCAAGAATCTAATTTGGTTACCTGAGGACGGGTGAGTCCAAACACAACATCAGCAATAAGGCGAAGTGAAGCGAAGCGAGAAAAAAACAAGAAAAAGTGACCCGACAGCAGCATCACGCATCACACCCAACTTAAACTGCTCACCCTTCGGGCTCGCAATCAAAGACATATTCACAAGACAAGCGAGCGAACATTGCATCGCACACAGAGTAACGAATAGCGAGTAGCGAGTAGCGAGCAACGAGCATGCTTCCATCGATTGGAGTAACGAGTCACTGGGTGAGCTGGGCAACGACGGTGACAGTAGCGCTGTCAGTGGCCTGCACGGTGGCAACAGGCGCTGTTGTTGTGGCGGCCGCACGCTTCATTGTCGCCGACCACAACGAGACCCAGCGTCGCAACGAGGTGCGGCGACAGGCTGCGAAGCTGCGGCGGAGACTGGCGGCCATTGACGATGAGCATGCGCAGTTGGTGCGCCCCGTGCTTGCCCAGCTGCAGTCGCAGTTGCAGTCGCCGACTCAGGATGCAACAGCAGCAACAACAGCAACAACAGCAACAGCAGCAACAAAATCACAGGCAGAATCAGTCGCAATCGCAGCCAACTCAGCCAACTCAGCCCACCATGCAGACTCGACCCTCCAAACCCCTCTCTCTCCGTCACTCTCTTCCTCCTCGCCCTCTTCGCCAGCTGCTTCAAAGTCAGGCTCTACTTTCTCTCTTCCTGTGTCTCTATCCGCCACAGAGTCTCGTGCGCTGCTGCAGCGAAAGCTCGCTCAGATCGACGACCATGCCATGCGACTGCTCGAGCGCATCGATCAGATCCATCCGTCGGATCTCGCTGCCCAGCATCAACCCGCTCATCCCACGCATACGTCCATTGCTGTTCGTCCAACAGTCTCCGCACTAGCATCCTTCATGAGCTTCTTTGGCTCTTCCGCTGCCCAAAGTGACGATGCAAAGCACTCAACACTGGCCATATCCGACAAGACAAAACGCACCATTGACGAAGCGATCGATAGCGTCAGCCGTGCAAAAAAGGCGCTCTCCAAGCAGCTTCATGCAACTCTTGAACAGATCGATAACATCTGCGCACAGTCTGGCATCCCATCAGTGGGACTCATGCATTCTCGGTCTCTTTGAGGCGCGCTCTCGTCATTCCATCCTACACCCTACACCCTACACCCTACACCCATATTCTTCTTTGTTATGCTTTTTGATGTTTGCTTTTTGAACTGGACGGCTGCTGGATCACTCCCCCACCGCCGCCCTGTCTGTTGCTCGGTTGAAGCGGAATGTGCATCTAATCCCGCCTTGGATTACTATAAAAATAATAAACCCTCTCCCTTTCCTCTCCGTCCAGCCCTCTCGACAAACTATCTGATTGAACTAGAATGCTGCGATTCATTGGTCAGAAACTGATGTTGGAGCGGTGCTGGCTATCTGTTAACATCAAGGCAATCAGTCAATATCTGCCAAGCAAGCAAGCAAGCAAGCATGACGATGAAGTTGCACCAAGGAGACTGACAGAATGCCCATAATGCACTACAGATTCTAACAAGCAATAACTACAACCACGAGAAAGCATTGGCATCTCACCCTGACCACGGACAACCTTGCTTGTCGCGGATCTCCTACTGTCGCGTCGCAAGAAGATTCTGGATAACTGACTCCTTGGACGGCATCTCTTGTGTCTATATCCATCAATCATCCTGATCGTGACTCGCTTGACTTGGCCAGTCGCCATGCTCTCGGTTGAGTTCAGTTCAAGAAGTGACCGCCAAGTAAACAAAGACACCTTTGAGGGAGACAGACAAGATATCAAGCCAGTAATACCATCAAAACGTTTAGTTATTACTCAATATATTTTTATTATTACTAATATTGCGTGAGGAGAGGGGGCATCTTCAGCCTATTTCATAATCACTTTGGATCACACAGCATGTGAGTAAGAGTATGCGTGTCTGTTTCTTCTTTCTGTCCACTATTTGGATCAGTGGAAGAAGTACGGGCTGCCACGTACATCCGCAACATTGAACTTGCCACGACCGGGTAATTCCTCAATTTCCAGTTCAGACCAGACAGTGACAGAAACACGACCGCGAGCGACTTTTGGACGACCGTTCTTGACAAGGTATTCGTTCCATTTGGCAATGTTTTCTTTGCCAGAGATGGTCACGGTGTGTGATACTCGGTTGGTCTTGTATCGCGTGATGAGTTCGTTGCGAAGTCGCTCAATGATGTTCTCGCTGTGGAGACGCACAAATGCGTCGCGAAGGATTCGGCCCATCTCGTCAACATTGCTGGCATGGGTCCAGAATGAGTCGTGCACTGATGCGAACTCGATGTTGCGAGCTTGGCAGGCAATGGCCGTGAGCATCATGTGCGACGCGTCGAGTGAGTGCACAAAGTTGGGTGGGAATGCAGTCGACTGCTTTTGTGGATTGACTGGAGCCCGCTCCTTGGCGTCAACAATCGTGAACGTTTGCAGCTCCGTCTTGACCTAGATTGTCACAGGTTGCGTCAGTGAGATGCACCATATGGCATCTATATCGCAAAAACTGTGGATGTTATCCTTACCGTTGTCATGCCAAAGTTGCGATAGGGCTGCACGACAGGCAGACCCAGCGGCGTGGTCCAGATGACGCTGGTCATCTTGGCAGGTGCAGCAGATTTGCCCTTTTGAATCTTGATGGGCTGCTTCTCGGCAAGACCCTTTGACCACGCGTCATCAAACGACATGCTAAGATCTGCTCCGAACGATTCGTCCAAAGGATCTTCTTGAGCAGACTCTCCGAGAGCAGCCTTGGCATTCTTTGATGGCTTGGCCGTTGCTTGCAAAGACGATGCTTTGGCTTCCTCTACTGCCGCGTTCTCGAGCAAAAGCAGATCGTCGTCAACAGCATCTTCACTCTTCTTGTGCAGAGTTGTTGGATCCGAAAACAGCTCATGCTCAGCAGCTAACTCCTCCTTGATGAGGTCGCTAATCTTGATGTTGGGTAGAAGGCCCATCTCAGCGAGTTGCTTTGTGTCATCAAGTTGATTCTGAGGAATGTCTTCGATCGGAATACTCTTTGCAACAGCTCGTGCAGTGACGTTAAGCCACAGCTGAATCCTCCGTGCACCTGCATAGCGACATCCGAGTCAGTATCAGGATAACCATTTGAGCCAGTTCTTGGCTCTTGCAGAATAGAGATGCACACAACATTATGATGTACCTTCAAAGATTGTGCCGAGCGAGTCGAATATCCTTTTGGTAATGTAATGTGAACATGCAAACATCTGCTCGTCTGTCAATGCCGTTGCCGGATTCTCACTTGCACGCGCTTCACGCAGTCGGTTCAAGACCTGCGCGCGTGCACCAATAAATGTCACACCATAAGTGTTGGTCATCACAGTTTGCTTGACCACCTTGCGGGTGATACGGTTTTCTACAAGCTTTGCTTCCGCTACGCCTTGCTCGACATCCTCACTGACAAGTTTCATGACCTGCTTCGCAATACTAGTATACACATCCTGCGGTCTGTCAGAAGCAATCAGGTTCACAACTCTGGCACCCTCAAGATCGCCTCCGAGCGCAGCATAATGCTGCAAGCCGTTACAACTGCCGTCTTGATGGATCGGTAAGCTTGAGAGGAATGTCTCGGGGTTTTCACATTTGAGTGCCTCGTTGATCTCAATGCATGTTGCAAGCAACTGCCAAGGCGAATCAGCCTTCATCCACCAGCGGTTACCCTGTCAAGTGACAGCATTTAGCAATAGCCAGATCACAAACAGGATTGTCAGAGCAGGTTCAAAACAACAACCAATCAAGCAAGCAAAGACAGTAATAAGCAGCGCGAGAGAAACACAGAGCCTCACATCCAACGGCCTGGCAGCTGAATCAAGGATCTCGCTCATGTGATTTTCGGCAAAGGCAACACGCTCACTCAGCGATGCTCTGAACAACACACGATTAGTTTTTTGATCATTGGGAATCTGTCTGCTTGTTAAAAGGCCGATACAGCCACTCACTTGTCAAAGCCTGCCAAGTTTGCAGCCTGGATCTTGAGCCAGCGCATTCCGTCTTTGCCAAGTGGTCTGGCCTCCTTGAAAGTGAGCAGACCGCGACACAGATCATCGCCGATATGGTTGAGATGTGGCGGCATAGGATAAGCGCGACCGCGGAAGTCCATATTATGTGGGAAATAAATGGTTTCACCAAGAAACTGACATGCGAGAAGAGAAATCGGTGAAAAGCATTGATGGATAAAACAAAGTGAACGGTCAGCAAATCAAGTCGTTTGTGTCAATACTCACTAAAGAGAAAGTGAGAGAGAGAGAGATCCAGAATCTATCAAACAAAACGATGGCTCTGATTCAGCTTACACTCTTTGCGATTTCAAGTTTGTAATTTACGCTACATCGTTGAGAGTAGTTATTCATAGTTTCACGCATTCGCTTAGATTCCGCAATCTTGTACTTCTTTTTAGCTTCAGGATTGGTGTCATAGTCGTCTGGTTTTGGAGTCGGTGGTAGCTCGATGGCACTGGGCATTTTGGGTGCAGCTTCGCCCTTGTTCCAAAGTATTGCGGCGACACGGTAAACAGGTGTGTTGATTGTCCATGCAGTCGATCCAAGCACATCAAGAGCACGTAAACAAATTGTTAAATGGCCTGCGTCGTCGGCAGCCTTCAGATAGTCCTCATGCTCGGGATTCGTGTGAATACGCATGAGCTCCGAGCGGTGCTGTAGATAGCCGCCGGTTGTAGGAGTGAGCCACGGCCGTGGTTTGACAAGCATTGGCAGATGTATAGGCGCGATATGGACGGCGCCATTTGAAACAAGATCCATGAGTGCGGGATGGGCCTCGATATGACCAACATTGCGATCTCGTAACCAAATTAGTTTGTGTTCGAATGCTGGGACTTCAACGGACCTGAAAGATACAATGATTGCTGGCTGTTAGTTCAAGGAATTCACTGACATCATCAATGTGCATGCATGGCATTAGACTAACGTGGCTTTGCCCTGTGTCGTCGGGTCTGTGCTTTGGACAGAGATCTTGGCAGCTTGGATGAGAAGCCCTGAGAGCAGCGCACCGATTTGAACCTTGGTTCCTGAGCCCCAGTCAGGTCGCCAAGTATCGTTGAGTTTGGAATGGTTCTTGGCCATCTCAGTTGCCACTTTGCGCACGGTTAGATCAAACATGCGTCCAGATGTGTGCAGTTTGTGGATGCCCATTTCCATTTTAACCTGCAGGATGAGTAACAAAAGCAACGGTCAGGCACTGTTTCAATGACATATGCATCTAGGCATCAGGAACGTACAGCTTTTTGTGTGCGCTTCTTCTTCATCTGCTCCATATTGTGCTCGCGCTCAATCGAACGGCCAATGCTGCTCATGATCTGAACTGCCCGAACTTGGTTGGCATACACTGATTTGGTGTCCTCCTTCCATTTGGCAGAACCTGCAAAAGCTTTCAAGAACTCGCTAATGGTGATGCGTGCAAGTTTTTCAGGCGAGACCAGCTGCAGAAACGGGCCGATCGCCTCTGATTCAGCGTCGACGGTATTGGACACAATGCTTTCCAACTTTTGGCGAATGAGTGGCATCACTTCGTGGAACCACTTTGACATGAGCTCGGTCGGAAGGCTTGCCATACGACGTAGATCAGGCGGCAAGCTTTTGACAAACTCTTGGTGCTGCTCGAGAGCAGCAGCATACGATCGCTCCTCGAGCCAAAGCTGCTGGTTGTATTTCTCCATTTGGCTGACTTGGCGGATTGAAGCCAGCGTTGAGCGTAGAATTCGAACACCTGAAGCATCTGTTGTGAGCAGCGACTGTGCCCGATCTGCTTCAAGGTCGTCTTCGTTTTGTCTGACAGCTTGCTCCTGTGTATTATGTAATGACGAGCTCGAGGTCGAATGTGTCTGTTCCTGCGATGACGGGTCGGTAGCTAAGGCTTGTGTTTGCCCATCGGTTTGCGATACTGCCATAGTGTCGTCCAGCGCAGACAGTAGCAAGTCATCGATGGCATCGTTCGAGGAGAGAGCAGATGTTGCTTCGGTTGAATTTGTAGCGACCAGAGACTCGGATTGAGGCGGCTGGATGCCAGCACTCCGCATGACTGCCTTGAGAGGTAGCGAGTCTTCAGGATTTGTGAACAGGTCATGTTCGAGTAGAACCAGCGGATCCATGTTGAGACTGATCATTTCTTGAAGAATCTCCTTGACACGCTGAGAGTTGCCTGCTTTGAGATAGTGGTCGCATAGCAGTGCATATGTAGAGTTGTCGGCAACAAGGCCAAGCTCGTCAAGTTTGCGCAGCCAGTCAAGCGCACGCTGCTCGTGGCCCAACTGCTGCAAGAACGAGTTTGGACGCAACAGGCCCATAGCAGCAGCATCGCCGGAAGCCTGTGAGCGCTGGTTCATCAGATGTGTGGCGATGAAGCGGTTGACCAGCGTTGTCTGGATCTCAGCGCGCACATCGGCGGGGTTTGTGCGCCAGCAACGATTGAACACAAGCTCTGCGCGATCGACGTTTCCGGTCTCGAGACAGGCATAGACGAGCGCAAGTCGCTCGCCAAGCTTGATTTTGCTCAGTGCACGCACAGTCGCGACTGCCTCGAGTGGATCGCCGTTGCCGGGTTCAGCTGTCTGCTTGGGACGCGGCAGGTCGATGACTTGCGATCGGGGAAAGAGTTCAGGGATGAGCAGCTGCTCCTGAGTCAGCGCTGTTGGACTGCGAGCCGTCGATGCATTGGTCATTGACGCTTGCTGCGATGCGGAGTTCCTTGGCTGCAGCGTTGGCGATGCAGTTTGATCAAACGGCGGCAGTGGTGCTGCCGAATGATGAGAAGTGCCATTGAGCGAGTGTTTCTGCCGAGCGTTGAGATGTTTCAATGTCTGAGACGAAGAGGAGCTGCGTCCTTCACCCGAGCTCTGCTCTGGTCGGCCATTCTCTTGCTGTTGTTGCTGTTGTTGAGCGTCATGTTTTGCAGCGTATGCAAGCGAAGCAGAGGACGACGATGAAAGGCGGAAATGATCGAGTGTTGGCAACGCAGCAAGGATTGAGTGACTGGGAGCAGAGGACAGACGCATATTCAAAGCAGCAATGCGGCTGGCTCCGACGGTGCTACTGCTGCGCCGAGCACAAGCCAGGCGATGCATTGTGGTTCAAGAGTTTCTGAGGTCGCTGCGACTTTGCTGGTCGTTGTGGTTATGGTTGTGCTTGTGCTGGTTGTTGAAGAAGAAAAAAAGTGGAGTTCGAGTTGAACCAACTGACTGACTGACTGATTGATCAAACGATCAATGCCATGTCTCACCACAGCAGACAGTCCAGGTCGGCCATGTCCTCCAGCGCCGAAAAGCAGCACAGCGCAGTGCGCAAACACTTGACTCTGCAGCTGGGCAATGCCAAGCTGCTCTGTGATCAAGCAGAGAAACAGCTGCAGAAACTGCGTGAAGAAGAGGCGATGCTTGTCAATGCACTGAATATGCTCGAGAGCGGCGGAATGTCGATGCAGCAGCCCCATCCAGCGACTGGCAGGCTGGAACTCGCTGCTGACCAGACAGCGGCACCACAGACGCTCCTTCCATTCCCATCCTCAAGTGAATTCGATCTGCTGGGACAGCAACCAATGTCGGAACACCAAGGCGGCATAACAGATCTCTACCCCTTGTAAATGAATAGAGTCGTATATCAAGCTTACTCCACTCCACTCCACTCTCGTACTAGACCCGGCCTTCATTTCTCAGATACTTTGGCTGCCAAGATATAGACTTGAGGCGATGTGACAGGAAAGACTGGCAGGCGTATTTGAAGAACATGTCCAGAGAGAGCCCTTTCAATGGACTGCTTTGCCCATTCATCCAGCGGCATGATATCAATATGGCTAAACCCTTGGATCGTGTCAACCACATCCCAATGCTGCCGTCCAGACATGTCTAGATGCATGCTGGGTGTCGAAGTAACCAGGAATGTGTATCCAGCATCAACAAACTCGCTTGCTGCAGTATGATTCTCGAATTTGGAATATGTGCACACAAACGGAAACGTGTCCGAGTGTTCGCCAAAACGTGTTACACCCGACATTGCAGCAAACGTATCGATATGGATGCTGCAGCCACGGCTGACGGCGGTTGGATGGCGATCGGCAATAAGCGAGTGCAGGCGACTAAAGGCAATACCACCGGGATAGTTGAGGCTCGAGACATAGAGCATGGCGCCAGACATGGCAAGTGAGCCGATTGCAACTAAACAGGAGACAATGATGAAGATCCTGGCGGTGGTTGGTTTAAGCACATGGCGGCTGGGCTGTTTGCTCTCTGCTTTGTCTGCACTCTTTGTTTTCGCTGGTGCTGCATCTGGTTTGACAGAAAGGGGCTGGGATGCCATTTCATATATGCGCGACATTCCAATAGCAGCCGTCACATTGAGCAGTGGAACCATATAAACGACAAAGCGCCATTCTTTGTGTCCCAGGATCGAGTAAAGGCCAACGTATGCGAAAAAGATGCGCCAGTAGCGATGGATCTCGAGTGTTGCGAACCGCCATGCGAAAAACGAGAGGATATACGACAGCGGCGCAATGCGAGGAATCAGAGTCGAGAAGTAGGTATGATACGGGCTAACACCCCACTCTGCCGATTTGTTTTCCAAAACGTTGAAGATGAAGCTCTCGAATTCGGGCCAGGTGCGAGGTGTATCCCAAAAGTATGAGTCAATGGTCATTGTTGTGATGATGGCAGCTACAGAGATGAAGAAGCAGTATTGCAGGGTTGGAACAAATGGGAAGCGCTTATAGTCAAGAATATCTGACAGGATCATTGCAGCAGAGGGAATGGCCAGCTCAGCTCTGAAGACCACGGTTGCAAAAGCCAGCAGGATGATCGTGCGTCGGAATGATCGAGTCAGTGGCGACGATCCCTGCTGCGGCGCTGGCTCGCGGCTGGATGAGATCCAGGCTGCGAGTGCATAGTTGAAGAGCACAAGCGCAAAGATGTTGGATAGGGTGCGGGAGCCCCAAAAGATCAGATGGAACTGGACCAAGGAGAGCACGCCAAACCAGGCACCGGCAATGATGCCATGCTCTGAGCGTACGGCAGCTTGCACACTAGTGAGTGAGCCAGCCGTTGCCAGTGCGAGCACTCCACGGACAATGTACTGGAACGCAATCTTGGTTTGTGGCATCAGTAACTTGTAGAGTCCCAGCGATCGCAGATGCAGGACAGGCAGAGAGACCGGCAGCGTTGCCAGCCAGAGAAGCAGAGCACCTGCGAACGAGCGCTTGACGGGACCAGGAAACTCGACGTGGTCAAAGTGCTCCAGGGCAAGCGGACCATGGAAGATCAAGTCATGAGCAGCCTGAGAGTGGAAGGATTCTTCGACCTTGCTGTAAGGCGCAACAGCCAGATGCACCAGCTGGGCAGCAGCAAGACCCACAAACCACTGCCACGACTGGATACGATGCAGAAACAGCGGCGCACTCTGGTTGGCTGGCTCGACTGAGCTCGTTGCTGGTGCTGCTGCTGCTGCTGCTGGTGCTGCTGGTGCAGGCGTGTTTTGGGTGTTCTTTTGGTGCTTTGGCGGCATCGTGTTGCGATCAAAGTTGCCCAAAATCCAAAAAGCGTGAAATGCTGTTGCTGCAGCCACTGTTGGTCCTGCTGCTCTCGGCACTTGCCGTCGCACAGGGCAACGGCACCAACGGAACCTGCCCCGTTTGCTTCAACTGCAACGCAAAGGTTTGTAATCGCTCTTTGCAGATCGTCTAGCACTCGTGCTATGGACTGCTAGCTCGTCGGCACTCTGTCTTTATGCAGCAGGACGAGCCCCGACGGCCGCCTTTGTGTCTTGCTTGCGCCACAATGGCCAATGAGGAATGAGGAAACAGGGAAAGGTGGCTGACATCTGCTTGGCTGCATGGCTGCTTGGTCTGCGACTGGATACAGGGATGCACAAACTTTGGAGAGTGCATGAATGGCGCCTGCTTCTGTCTGCCTGGATACGGCGACTCGGACTGCTCAAAAGCCAGTACGTTTCCTGTCTGTTGTCTGTCAGTTCACAGCTGGCTGTGCAAGCGTCTGTTTTGTTTGTTCGTGTGTGTGTGTGTTGTGCCGCACAACCCCACACAATACACCATCACTAACAAACAAACTATCCTGCGATTTCTAGCGTGCGGATCACTGCTGCAGCCAATCGACAGTCGCCCGATCCGTCCAGCAGGCGCAGCTTGCACATGTGCCGACGGATTCACCGGTCCCAACTGCAACGTTTGTAATAGAGATGATGTGTGTGCAACTACTCCCGGTCGACCCGTTGGATCGACATACATCTGCAACAACTCAACCAAGGTGCTCCGCAAGTCGCATTACACGAGCTGTACAGTCAAGAGTATGTCCACGATCGTATGCCAAAATCTACCGTTGTAAATTCAGTGTCTTGATCTAACCACCAACCAACACTCGCACTTGTGTTTATAGGCGATATCCTCGCAAAGCTGTATCCAAGCTTCACCCAGCTGACATTGCAGCGAGATGCTGTCAACAAGAGCATGTTTGGTTCGCTGTGGTACGAGAACGATGTGCAGTTCAATTGCAATATCACAAACTGCGACCAGTTCAATTCAGGTATATATTGTGATCTGCCCTCACTGTGCTGGAATTCACGTTGCAGTTCTGACAGTGCCGTTGGAATCCAATAGGCTCAACCAATGTGTGGTCATGCACCTCGCTAAACTGTCAATGCAATGCCGGCACCAAGTTTTGTGGAGGCGGCGGTGTTGTTGACTTGACCAAGCCCATTAACCAGGCAAACGGTGGCATTGTGTTGGCGTGTGGTCAAACCGATCCAAACAAGTGCAACGTAGCCTTTGACTTTCTCAAGGCACTTCTCCCGCAGGGCATTGATATGGACACATGCTCCTTTGGCGAATGTGCGGATACAGCCTGGGTGTTCACAGCAGACGATATACAAAAGTCACTCGATGCGATTGGTATCTATGGCTATCTAGGCATTAGTGCTGCAGGCGCTGCAGTGCTTGCCACCATTGTAGCTTTGATTTCTGGTGCCATTCAGCGAGCCAATCGTAAGCGCATGGCGCTGCCTGCTCCACATCTTGGTGTTGGCATCAGTGTCAATGATCTGTCATACACTGTCGGTTCAAAGCAGATTCTGAAGAATCTCTCTGGAGAGTTTCCTGGCGGCCAGTTGACTGCAATCATGGGTCCCAGTGGTGAGTTTTGTGCCATGCTATAGACTATGTGCTCCGTGAATGCTGAACGCATACACTTGCAACGACAGGATCTGGAAAAACAACGCTTTTGGATATCCTTGCGGGAAAGAGAAAATCAGGCAGCCTCAAGGGTTCTTTCTCTGTTGGAAAGGATCTGTCAGCATTGGCGCTGCGCTCGATTCGCGGATACGTTGATCAAGAAGATGTTTTCATGCCGACGATGACACCGCGTGAAGTGCTCATGTTTTCGGCATCTCTGCGGCTCCCAGAGTCAATATCGACCAAAGACAAACGAGAGCGCGTCAATCTTGTTCTTGAAGAGCTTGGATTGACTGGCATTGCCGATTCGCGCATTGGCAACTCGTTGAAACGCGGTATCTCAGGAGGCGAACGCCGCCGATTGAGTATTGGTGTCGAACTCATCGTGAATCCCGGCATTCTGTTCCTGGATGAGCCTACCAGCGGCCTTGATTCATACAACGCTGCACAAGTCATGGAGACTCTTTCGACCCTTGCGCACAAATCCAAGAGAACCGTTATTTGTTCGATTCACCAACCACGATCCGATATCTATGCCATGTTTGATCAGGTTGTGCTTGTGTCCAACGGCAGTATTGTCTATTTTGGCGCAGGCAATGCAGCATCCCAGCATTTCAAGAATCGCCAGCTTCCTTGCCCACCGGGGTACAATATTGCCGACCATCTCCTCGACATTGCTTTCAAATTCCAAAACGAGGGTCTTCCAGAACATGTCTCTGCCACAACAACTGCGACCGACCGACACAGTGGCAGTCCAGATAAGGCTTCTAAAGCGATCCGGCGAAGCACGGTTGCTAATGCTAGCAGCGATGATCTTGATAGCTCTGCCAAAACACTAGAAGACGTGGTTGTTATGTCAGAGATGCCTAAGCCATCTGATCAAGACTCATATGGCAAAACCCCATACACAGCATCCTTCCTTACACAGCTTGGAGTGCTGCTGCATCGATCGTGGATACACTTTTGGCGCCAGCCGGGTCTGTTTTTGACGCATCTGGCTGTCTCGGCTGTCATTGGAGGTAAGAATCACTGGCTTTAGTCTATCGCTCGAATGCTCATCTGACTGACTCGATTGCCTGGATGTAATAGTTTTTCTTGGAGGCGTGTATTGGAAAGCTGATTCGTCGCTCAGTGGCATTCAGAATCGTCTTGGGTCCATCTTCTTTCAACTCAGCCTGCTTGGATTCTCGTCGCTCAGCGCCATCTCGGTACGTTGACTTGGCTGCTTACTGATGATAAAGTATATCATGGCTGATTTTCGTGTTGATTGTTGATTGTTGATTGCCAGTCCTTCTCCCAAGAGCGACTCTTGTTTATGCGAGAGCGATCCAATGGCTTCTATGGTCCTGGGCCGCTGTTTATATCAAAGGTGCTTTTTTGCTTGCTAGCGATGCCGACTGTTGCCATTTCGCTTGGCTGTCTAAGCGGCGATGGATGCTGACATTCAGGTTGTTTTGGTTGACGATGCAGATGATCTTTGATATTATTCCGCTGCGCATCATTCCGGGTCTTGTTATGACAATTCCTCCCTTTTGGATGATTGGGTACACGGCGGCTACGGGCTCTTTTGTTCGCTATGTGTGCGTTATGGCTGTGTTTTCTGCCAACTGTGGTCTATTCTGCCTTGCGATTGGCTGCGCCATCTCTGAATATGGCACAGCTGTTCTTGTCGCGTCCATCTCGCTACTCTTCCAGATGTTGTTTGCCGGCCTCCTTGTCAACCAAGTGCAAATCACTGGCGCGCTCAAGTGGATCCAGTACCTATCCTACTTCAAGTATGGGTTTGAAGCCATCGCCATCAACGATGCTGCTGGCCTCAACTTCTCGGACCAGATTTCCAATGTCGACTTTGGCGTTGCAGCCTCGGCGATCCTTGCAAAGTTTGGACTGGACATTACAGCATTCTGGCGTGATCTGACCATCAGTATTGGATTGTTCCTCGCCTTGATGATGATTGTACTCTTGCTTGTTACATTCAAGATCCGCGAGCGTCGTTAATGATCTCTATCCTTTCTTGCTGCTGTTGTTTTTTTGATTGAGAAGGACTCGCGACAGTTTCCTTCCTCCCTCCAAACCTCCAAACCTCCAAACCTCCAAACCTCCGAAACTTGACGACTGTGATTCAATTACTTCCCTTTTGTTATTGCTGCTACTTTC